>PKMM01011750.1:305396-316246 GCA_002933915.1 Eutrema heterophyllum | reverse complement strand
ATTATTATTATTATTATTATTATTATTATTATTATTATTATTATTAATTAACTCTGCATTTTATGATAAATATATTTTTTTTTGTTTAGTAACTTTATCTTAATCGGTTGTAAATGTATCTGATTGTTTTCTTTTTTATTAACTTTGGATTTTTAGGATAAATTAACATTTTTTCTTTTTTGTTTATTAACTTTAACTTTTATGATAAGAACACGATTATATATAACTTAAATGTTAAAACTCGTGAAAATAAAACCAAAAATGTGAAATAACATATGATGAAAGTAAATAAATTAAGACTGTGGACGTCAAATACGAAATCAAACACCGATAGACAAGTCTAACAAAGTAACAATAATTTCTTTATTTATATTTTTGTATATTATTTGATTTTCAATTAAATTTCTCACATATTTCCAAATATTTAGTTTTTTTTATTCCTATTTGAATTATGTTTATTATTATTATCATTTTTAGTTAACTCTGCTTTTTATGATGAATTTAATTTTTCTATTTTTTTTGTTTAGTAACTTTACATTTTAGGATTATGAATGAGTTATAGATTTTTTTTTCTTTTTTATTAACTTTGGATTTTAGGATAAATTTACGTTTTTTATTTTTATTAACTTTACCTTTTAGGATTATGACTTGAATATAAAATTTTCTTTTTTTGTTAATATTATGTGGAATATAATTTTTATTGTCTATAAAAATTACCGACTGAGATCCAATGGATTGGGATAATTTCGTTCATTATGATCCATTTTTTTAGTATGGTATATTGTAGTCTTTTTGTCTTTTTTGTCAACAGTATATTGTAGTTTAGTAGTTTACATTAGAATTTTATCGTGTTATAATTCATTGATTGCTCTTTAGTCATGCCGCCATGATTAACCAAACAACCTCCATCGTATCTGAAACTAATGAGATACAATATAAATTATAATTAGTTTAGTAAATTTAGTATTACCGAATTAATAGATTTTTTAGGATGTCAATCTATTGTTTTATTGTTTTATTCTTAACAGAAATTTTTGTTTGTTTACATTTTAAAAAAAAACTTTAAGATAAATTTCCTTAATCTAAAAACAACTTTTATTTTCCTTTTTTTGTTGCTAACTTTACTTTTAGGATTAAGTTTAAATTATATTTTTTCCTTTTATTGTTAATATTATGTGTCAAAATCTAATTGGTAATTTTTTTACACGTGTCAAAATCTAATGGATTAACTCGACACGTGTCGCGATCTTGCGAGTTACTAACTTTGAAACATTCTCTTATATATATATATATAGATATAAAGTTGAATGTTTCAAAGTTGCTAACTCATCTGATCACGACACGTGTCAAGTCAGTTGATCAGATTCTGACGTGTGTAAAAGAAATTTCCAAAAAGAAATTTTAATTAGTTTTTGACACATAATATTCACAATAGAATGATAAGTTTATAATCGATTCATAATCCTAAAAATTAAAATTACTAAACAAAAATGAAATAAAAAAAATTAAATTTATCCTAAAATCTAAAGTTAATAAAAAGGAAAAATCAGAAATTAATAATGTAAAAATTTAACATTGTTTAATAATCGATTAATAAAAAAAAGAAAACTTAAAAATTCTGAAAATTATTAACCGATTCATAATCTTAAAATGTAAAGTTACTAAACAAAAAAAAAAAAAATTAATGCAAACGTAATTAAAAAATGAAAAAAAATATTTCTTTGTTTTTTCGATTTAGATTAAAGAAATTAAACAATGGATTAATAATCCTAAAAGAAAAGAATTCTAATTACTTACATCTATAAAAACAATTTGGTAATATGTCAATTACACACCAACATATATTTCCAGCATCTGCTCCACAAAATTCTTCCTTCATTATATATATTTATTTCATCGGAAATTTCGTTTCTAAATTTCTAAATTATTTATTTTCATGGGTAATCTAATTTTGTTTTCCATTTTTTCGTTTTTAATTTTTTTCACGGATTATAAAATATTAAATTACAAACCGGCATATCTAATCTAGTTTTATATATTTCTCCTTTATAGCATAAATAAGAATACTTTCAATTTTATATGAATTAATTTATTAATTACAGTTATTATTATGAAAACATATAATTAGACATTGAATAAGTGGTAGCGCGAGTATCTTAAAAGAATCTCGTGTTCAAGAAACAAGAACAAACTTTGGTGGTGCTCAAATTTTTAACATGAAATTTTGATCGATCGTGAAGTTTTCAGATGTGAAGTTGTTCAGCGCGGAGGAGCTGGGTAGTGTTTAGGAGATCTCAGATAACTTCGGAGCAGCCATGGACGGGGATTTTAGAGGATTCGTTAATCCATTTTGCTTGTTCTTCTCCTTAATACGATTCGAAAATCAAGAACAACGCAACGAAAATATATTTGTTAATCATGATTTCTTTTCTGTGTTTGTTCCGTTGTGTAGAATATAAATATCGAAAGCATTATTTATAGAAGAGGGTGAATCAAGAAGGAATCAAGAAGAGAGTTTTGAAAGAAAAAAAATGAAAGAAAAAAAGAGTGAATCAAGAAGGAAGACAGAGAAAGAGAGAGGGAGATCTTCTCTATCTTCTCTATTTACCGACGTCAAAAACTTTGAATTGGTTTGACGCAAAAGCAAGATTGAATCTCTAACTCGGCCAAAGAAATCTTTATTAAATCAAAATGCACGAGCCAAAACTATTTCCTGAGAATATCCATTGAATTTTATTGTAGCAAAACGGGAATGGCGGCTACAGAGTAGGCAAGATTATTGATCTAGCTGGTTTCTGGATGGAACTAGTAACTAGGCTGTTCTAAAGCGGCATTGAAGAAGAAATCTCTGTTCCTTCATGGATTTGCCTTTGTGCAAGATGAATCCATCTATGGTCTATTAATGGAAGCCATACCGGAGCTTGGAGCTCGCGATTTCCTCAGGAGAAGGATGGTAGCTTCTGGAATGGTTTACTGAGAAGAAAGAAACTAGGATATGGAGTCAGTGAACACAAGTCAGTTCTCAATCCTGCTCCTTGCTTGGGGAGATCCACATACACTACTCAGTTGTTTCTTTTTGCTCATAAAGTCATCAGTAAACCATAGCAAAGGGATTGAAAGATGAATTGTCACAGTGATTGATATCACAGATGAATAATTTATTTTCATTTGTGTAACAGAGTGTCAGAATCAGAGATATTTTTTGAATTCCAAAAAAAAATTCAAATGAATACAACAATCAGGAAGGATTGGCTTCAAATAAGAACAAAATTCCCGCAGTTTTAACAATCAACAAGTGAGTTGCTGCCTATATCCTGTAACTGTCTTGAGCTCCAGCTAGCTGTTGTAGGAGAAGACGGGAGAATAATTGTCGGAATCCGCTTGCTTTCTTCCACATAAGGATAGTCTGTCATGTAATGAAGACCGCGGCTTTCGTGTCTGGCTAACGCGCTGCTCACAACGAGCTTAGCACAACAGAACAAATTTCTCATCTCACAAGCTTCAAGAGCTACCACTGTCTGTTCCCATCCATGTTCGAACAAAAAGGTTTCCCATTTCGCTTCTAGCTCTGCAATTTTTCTCTCGGCGGTATTGAGCCGAGTGGTCGATCTGACGATACCAACATACTTCCACATCACTCCCTGTAGCTCTCTTCTCACTTCTTGAGTCAAAGCTAGAATCTTCGTTATTACTTCGTCTCCTAGCGATCTAACTGTTGCAACAACAGGCCTTGTCCATTTCTCTGATGCGCTTAGATCAAATCTTGTGCGTCTCATGAGCTCAGTCGAAGGATGAACAGCCCGTCTCGCAAAAACCAGAGCTTCTAAAAGCGAGTTACTAGCAAGCCGGTTTGCTCCGTGAAGACCGGTACATGCTACTTCACCTGCTACAAACAATCCAAGGACATTTGTTTCGCCTTGTAAACCAGCACGAACTCCTCCACACATGTAATGAGCTGCAGGCACAACCGGGATAGGCTGACGGGTGATATCCAAACCGTGTTTAAGACATTCGGAAGCTATGTTCGGGAAATGGGCAAGAATCTTTTCCCTCGGCTTATGGCTTATGTCAAGTAACACATACTTTTCATTCCGTTTCTTGAGCTGGTCATCAATGCTTCTTGCAACCACATCTCTTGGAGCAAGCTCAGCTCGGTCATCGTAATCAGGCATGAAACGCTCCATTCCTAGATTGTAGAGGATGCCACCGTCGCCTCTCACGGCCTCAGTGATGAGGAACGCGTTTTCTCTAGCGGTTTGTGGTTTGATGGGAAGACCTTCATCGGCTAAAGCAGTAGGATGAAACTGCACAAATCTACCAAAGACATACAAACACAAACATAATACATAAGTTATTGTCAACAAGTATCTTCAGACTTTTTTTCGGTGTTTACTTACTCCATATTTGAGATCACAGCTTGAGCTCGATGAGCCATAGCCATGCCATCTCCAGTAGCCACCTACACAAATAGCATCATGATTGAAATCCATATGTGAACAAGCGGTAGTTTCGACAAATATTTTCAAGTGACAATCGGGATAATACTTGATCAAAAGTGTCACTTTTGGATTACTCCCATAAAACACAAAGTTGTTATGTTGCTCCTGCTCATTCTTTCTTCTGATACAATTGGTAATATGAAACTGCCATAGAGTTTTGTAACTAAGAGAATCTAAAGACAATGTTACCAGAGGATTTGTGGTTGATGGGTAGATATGTCCAGCTCCACCCGAAGCAAGCAATGTCACCTTCGATAGAAAACGTACTACCTGAAGAAACATAGGGTTTTTAGCATTACAATCTAAGCTACAAGGCGAATAATCAAACCGACAGAAACCAGATTGTTTTGTACCTCATTTGTTTTGATATTCAAAGTGTCAACACCATGACAAGCTGTGTTCAAACCATCCTGTTGAGATAAAAAAAGATTGATCTGATAAGCCAATTGGTCAGAGGCAATTTGTTTTTTTTAGGGTCGAAGGTGGAACCTGAGAAGTGAGCAGATCGATTGCAAAATGGTGTTTGAAGACAGATATGTTTGGATCATTAAGTACGGCTTCAAGTAAAGCTCTCTCAATCTCTCTTCCTGTCATATCAGCTGCGTGAACGATCCTATGATGCGAGTGACCACCTTCTCTTGCCAAATGCAAGTTCCCATCCTCGCCGTGATCAAATGATGCTCCCATTGCAATCAGCTCGCGTATCCTTTCAGGCCCTTCTGTACACACAACCTGAAAAAGGACATTCAGACAGTGAAAAGTGAGACAGGTTTGGACATATATTCCAGTACTAGAGAACAGATAGCATCCAAACTGGTAAACTCCTTTATTCAGTTCGCCATAGAGAAACTTGATTAACGAGACATATCCCGAATGCCCCAACTCCTTCTGCCCAAACTTCCTTTTAACCTGTTAGCTCTGTAGCTAACTGACTCAACAACTATTGCTAAGCTATTGACACAGCTACATCCACTACAAACCGCCTAGGCTAATTACAATGCTTATGCACTAGACTAACACAAGCACTTATCAAACAGTTTTCAGGCAATGAAGCACATAAGAATGCAGCATTTTAAGCCAATCTATCCACAAGTTCTCCTCCATTGTGGATATATANATCAGTAACGGGTACTTACTCTTACAGTTTCTTCATCACAAAGATGAGCACCGGCGACGATTGTGTCGTGCATATGACTTTCTACAGAATCCAAAGGGCATAACACTGCACTAACACCACCTTGAGCATAGTTTGTGTTACTCTCGTGAGGCTCATCTTTGGTGATCACTGCCACAGTGCCTTGCTTTGCAACTTCTAAAGCATAACGCAGACCCGCCACTCCACTGCCAATCACAGTGAAATCATAATACTTTGTTGAAGACGATACCAAAACTGCCCTGATACTTGTACAAAGCTTGGAGCTCTCATCGATGGCGGAAACACCGCGAGAGTAACAACCACATCTCTCAGCCTTTAGAGCCTTAGATACGCCACTCGACCTATGTACACAAAGATTATAGAAGTTTGAGTTTAGCATAAGAAACTATAGGTGTAATTACGAAGAAATCTGTGCATGAGAACACAGAGATGGGGAATCAGGAATCTCAATGTCAATCGCTGCACAGAGATGACAAAATTTTGAGATTTAAGTTTAAAAAAAGTGATACCAAGAGAGCTCTTTAAATGGATTTGCCCTGAAAGGAAAACCACAACTCCATGAGTCTTGCCGGTAACCTTGTCCCCTGTAAAACTGTCCCGCCAGATAGAAATCATGAATGTTCCCAGCAGAAACATTAGCCGCCATTTCCGACCCTTACAGCTCCTACGAAATCATGAAGATCGTTGTCGCATAATCAAATAAAACACCAAACAGAGAGAGAAATTACACAAAATTTCGGAATTTAGGATCAGAGAGATAGATTACACAACAATTCGGAATCCTGTAGGAACTAAATAATGAAAACACGGAGATCTTACGGAATCACGGGAAGCGCTCTGATCTAAGCAGATGACGAAGAAACCGAGTGTTGGGTAAAATTGAAATTACGACGCAAGAGCATCAAAACGAAAATGAGAAATTTTCAGGAAGAAGAAGAAAGAAACGATTTTGTTTTAAGAAAAATGAAATGAGACCACGAAAACAAAACAAAAAGTTCGCAGAGGTTTCTGGTCCTTGAAATTCGCGCCTTCCTTAATGTGTATGACTCGTCGTCTTTACTTTTTCTTCTTTTTTTATTTTTCACTTTTTGGGATCTATATTTTCTTTCATTGGCGTTTTTCAAATAGATTAAGACCAATCAAAACATTTTTTATATCTTTACAATCATGCATCGATAGTCAACAGCTCAAGTTCATCTTGTTAGAATATTTATTAGTTTTCGAATATAAGTTTCAGTTGTAGAGAGAATTAAGCCTATGACCAAAGATCCATGATTTTACTTAAAAATTAATAAAGGGAAATAAAAAAAATATATATTCCAACAACTTGTATAGAGCTTTTACATAAGTGTGTTGTTGATGCATGCACCAAGCATGACCTTGTAAGTTGTACTAATTAGAATCATGGAAAAAGAACAATCACTTTTCCATGAGTCGTGGCCAATGAAATCTCCAATGGCCATATATTTCATTTTTATTTTTACAAAAATATATATATTTTGGAAAAAACAGGAGAGTACTTTGGAGTCTTCTTTGAGTCTTTTGACTATTGATTTTCTTATTGATGGCTTCTGAATTTTCCCATCGGACAAATTCAAATTTTAAAAGACCAAATGCAATTTGTAAAGAAAGAAAAGGTTGTGGCATTTGAATCGCTATCATAACCCCTCTTGTTTTTTTTTTGTTTTTACACATCTTCAACTCTACTCTATTTTCAACTCTAAATGCCATTTTGAAGTAAATTTCTCTTCAACCCTACCATATTTTCAATTCCAAAATGGAGAATAATGCTATTTTTTCCTCCAAATATGGAATAACCCCATTTTCCACTCCAAAATAGAGATGAACTTTTTTTTTTACAAAACAATTTTTCAAAATTTTATGTTTTATAAATTCTTACTTTTTTCTTTTGACAAATTTAATGTACTATATATATTTAATTTAAAAGAAAGGATATGTAAATTTAAAAATTGAAAACAAAAATATAATATCATAAACTAATAATAAATTTAAAAATACATAAAAAGTACTGAAATTAGAAATAACATAAAATAAATTTAATGCAACAATGACTAATAATAATCCGGTAAACCACTTTCGGATCCACCAAGATCATTTTATCCGAAATGGTCTACCATAATGCAAACTATTCACGAGCCAATGGATGCAAAGAAAAAATATTTTGCTACACGACAAGACGCATGTAGGAAAGATATAGAACGTGCATTCGGAGTTCTCCAATCGCGGTTTGCTATTGTGAAATGACCGGTTCGTTTTGAAAGAAAACAAATTAATGGGTCAATTTGTAAATTTTATAGATAAAATGTATTATTAGCAATTAACAATAAAATAGAAAAAAAATATATATCTAGAATATTTTTTTAGAGTAAAAAATAGAAAAATACTTTCTTTTTCTTACAACGACAACAGATTTGTTTTTTTTTTAAATAGAAAACGGATCGGAAACGGAAATTATATTTTTTTTTAAATCCAACCTCCACCGGTGAAGCCCATTTGAAAGTTGGCCCCAGTAACAACTTTAGAATGAAGATGGAAATGGGCTCGCCTTTCTCATGGGCCAAATACGTTTATGGTTACGAAAGTTTTAACTAACCTTAACATTAATTATACTGTTATGATTATTACGGTTAGTATGTTTTGGTCATCTGAAATTATATTGAAAACATCCTAAAAAGTAGGGATGGACCGAACCAACTGAACTCAAACTGAATCAAATTCTATACACACAACCCAGTCGATTTATTTTTCCTTACCCCAATTGGTTCGGTTCGATTTGAAACCGAACCAAACCGATAATCTGATCTGTTTTTATTTATTAATTAAATTAATAAAATAAATAATATGGTAACCCTAAAGTAATGTTTGGAATTTTTTTTCAATATATATTTAACTAATGTAAATAAATAATATGGTAACCCAACTCAGCCTCAAGTTTATTTAATCTTTTCTAACACTAAAGACCCTAATCTTAAACTGTACAAATAAAACTTTTCATATCCCTTTTCTCTTCCTATACGTTTTAATTATCGTACACGATTCTTCAATTATTCAATTTTCTACAAATAGATGGATTTTACCATGTTTATTATATCATAGCCACCGATAAGACTTTGTGATCGATTTACAAGACCGGCACACATATCATGTGCGTAAGTTCTGGCTTGGCTCAATTTTTTAAATTCAAAATTTTAATAATATTAGATCAAGATAAATATTTTTGTTTTTGCTACAATTCTATGATACGTTATAATTTTTAAAAAATTTGAATGAAAACAAAATAATTTGGCAATAAAAAAGCTAAAACTAAGCAATAAATAAACAAAATAAAAGTGAATTAATATATATGTATTTATTTATAGATTCAAATTTGAGATATTCAAACCATCAATGATTTTTAATTAAAAATTAGAAAAATGTAACAAAAGGCGGTGCTACCAATTAAACCCCATCTAAATCAAATGGATTGGTTAAATTTATCAACTTTTATCTACAAACGTGTTTTTTTATCGTCGATAGCTTGATTGAAAAAGTATTTTAGAGTAATCCAAAAAGTCAATGGATTGAATAGCAGTTGAAACGAGTAAATTATTAAAGGTTAGTCTAGATCTACAGATATGTACTGATCTCAGCCCAAAATCTTCTAATTAACAAAAAAAATGTAGGTATATTTATAAGCATGGCTCCCATTGTTCTCAAGCCTCTTATCAAAGGGGATGGATCCTCAAGTTCCGCTCCCATTGTTGAAGAGCCAGGGCATTTGGTGACTGATTTACATGACCACTACCATACGCGTAAGTTTGTTATCATCGTTGTGTAAATCTTACGTTTTTTGTAAAAATAATTAATCCAAAAGAAACCTATATGCAATCTCAAAAAAAAAAAAATATATATATATATACTTGAATTCCCATTCCCGATGCAAGTTCTTGCTTTGGCCACCAAGAACGCGATCGTTGTGATTCTTGTGAAGATAAATATTCCAGGATGTAGCGAGCTAAAGAAATTCGATGTTTACCGCAACATGCGATCGTGGTCAAGGGCATATTATGTAGCCTATAGTTAGTGGTCTTGGAGCAGATATGGTAGTGGCAGAAGCTCTACGAGGCAGGCACTAGTAAAAAAAACACAAATACCCACGAAACTTTCGTGGGTAATATAGAGTCATTTTCGTGGGTTTTCGTGGGTTTACCCACGAAAAGTCACGGAACATTTTCGTGGGTATAGCGTCGTGGGTAGAGAATTTCGTGGGTTTTCGTGTGTAAGGCTACCCACGAAAACCCACGAAATTATCCGTGGCAAACTACCCACGAACACCCACGAAATATTGCGTGGGTAAAGATTTACCCACGAATTGCCACGAAAATTTTCGTGGGTAAATCTTTACACCCACGAATTGCCACAAAAATTTCCGTGGGAAATTACCCACGATTTGCCACAAAACATTTCGTGGGTAACTTTATACCCACGAAATCCCACTGTAAATTTCGTGGGTAAGTGCAATTTTTTTTGTCAAAAATATAATTTTTTTTTAAATTTGTAATTAAAATTTTAAATTAAAATTAAATACTAATTCGAATAGAAATAAAATATTTTACATAAAATTAAATTGTTCTAAATTAAAATTTTTTAAATTAAAAAATAAGCAGAAACATAAACTACTCGGCCTGCCTCGTCCGTTGTGAACCGCTGCCTCCTTCTAACTTGTCCAGAATCCTATCTATCTTACTCGCCATGTCTGTCATCTCACCCCTCATACGATCGAGCTCATCTCGGAGATCCGGTTGTGTTCCCGACGGATGTTGGACGGAAGGGTGATAGAACTGCGACCTTGCACTACCGACGCCGTAGGCATGCCCGTATTTTGGTTTCACCCTCTGCATTTTTAAACAATAAGAGAATTAATGTCTAAATATACTATAAATAAAAATTAGAATATGAAAAAATTTACCTGAAAATATAATTGGTTAATGAATTCCCGAGGAGAACCACTTGTGGAAAAAGCTGTGCCGGCCGAATCATGTTGCTGAGAAGCCTCCTCTTCAACCTCCCTCACGAGTCCCTCAATCACCGGATCAACGTAAGTGCCATCCGCGCGTGTATGCGTCTCCTTCACCAAATCCAGAATGGATGGTTCATCGGATCCCTGCCCCTTCTGCTTCTGCATTATCCCAAAA
>PKMM01011750.1:282549-304051 GCA_002933915.1 Eutrema heterophyllum | reverse complement strand
GATTAATGGGCTAAATATGATGTGTTTCAGTCCAAGCCCACCAAAGCCCAATCCAGGAACGACCTGCCACACCTACTGGAGCCTCTTGTGGGCCCAACCAACTGAAGGCCCAATATGGATCAAACCGGATCCATATCAAAATATGAAGAACGTTCGGTTTGATGCGTTACAAAACCGACAATGGAAACCTGGAGGACTTTTGGATACTACCGATTCAAAAGGGAAATTGATCGTGCGTACGACAAGGCTAGTTCTTGTTTATTGGCGTCAACCATTCCTTTACGAGTTTGAGACAGTAACTCCCAAAGTTACCTCACATAGGGTAAATCGAGCACAATACTCGAAGGGGATGTTCAATCAAGTGTCGCTGTTAGCTTACAGCGCCCCAGAAAACGATCTAGATATGGATACAAAGCCCCGTGGGTCTAGTTTTCAAAACTATCTATATCTCCTAAATCGGCCTAGTAAATCGCTCGGAAAAAGCCCAACAGTGGAGGCGCATCCATATGATATTCAAGTTTCAAATCCTCCACTCTCAAGACCACCAAGGAAACCACCTCCTTGTTTTAAGGACACCAAATTCGACCAGCTTCTTGCAGACTCAGACCAAAGCAAGGTCAAGGAGCAGCCTCCTTCAATCATGCTAAACACCACTCAACAAGCTCTTTCAATCAAGCAAGCACCATCCTTAAATCATGGAGCCGATTTTCTCTTTGTTTAATGTTTTAATTTGAATTTGAATTAAGTGTGAGGGTTTGCAAACCCTAAGTCATTTCTCTATAAGAGCATCAGCTAGCTCACCCCTTGTAACAACCACGAAATTATTAAGAGAAATCAGTATTTGCTTCAAAACTTAAAGTGTTTGAATCGAATTGTTCTTGCTAGTTCTTTGTGTCTTGTAGAATCATTACACACATATTAGTGTTGAGACTTGAATCCCTTGTGAGGAATAGCCCTTGGGATTTCTGTCTTGTTGTTTGTGGAATCAAACAACACAAGTGTTTGTGGAATCAAGCACACAATCGGTTCTTGGAGTTGTTTGTGGAATCAAACGGTTTCAAAACCAACATCTATCCATCACGTCATCCAGTCTTACATCACGATGTCCTCATCAAAGAGTAATGGATGAAATGTAAGAGAGGAGGAGAACCAGTTTTTCAGATCTTGCCGCGGGGAGAGCCCAGCCATTTCCAGATATAAGTTCACGGACAGTTGAGAATAAAGGGATCCCCAACCGACTTGGACCATCAGTCCCTAAGAAATGGTAGAGAAGACCAAAAGGGGTCCACGGATCCCACCAGAAGAAGGTGTCGTCACCATTGCCAACCTGAATCCGTAAGAACAACTTAGCTTTCTGGCGGAGTTTGAGAAGTTTTCTAAACATCCAAGAGAAAGAGTAGTTCTTTTCATTTAAAGCCCAAAAAGTTGACGAAGACAAATATTTCCTTCTTATCCAGGCCACCCAGATTGAACCGGCACAAAAATACAACATCCATATTAGCTTCATAGCACAAGTCACGTTCCAACTCTCCAAATTTCTCAGTCCAAGTCCTCCTTCCTCCTTCGGGAAACATATTTCCGACCAAACAACTTTTGATGTATTCGTTATCAGCCTTTCCACTCCAAAGAAAAGAACTGGATAACAAATTTATCTTCTTAAGAATCCTCTTTGGAAGGATAAAAGCTGTTGTCCAGAAACCCACTATACCTGAAATGACATATGATATAAGGGTAAGCCTACCAGCTTGACTCAGGAAATGGTTAGTCCAGCTATTTAGTTTCTTCCTGATTTGACAAAGGAGAGGGTCACAATCAGCAATAGAGAGTTTTTTTGCAGTGGAGAGGCAATCCCAGATATCTGATAGGGAGGTTTCGAGGCTCCAATATGAATTTTTGCTTTATTCTCAGTAGCTCAGCCTCATCTAGACCAGATTGGAACATTGATGTTTTAGAGATATTCATTCCCAAACTTGACATTTGCTCAAATGAAGAGAGAATCTGAAGAACCCTTCCAATGAACTTTCAGTGCCTTCTAGAAAAATCAGTAAGTCATCTGCAAATGCTAAGTGTGTAAGCTTTAACTCTTCACAACCCTGATGATAATTGAAATCTCCATCCTCGACCCCCTTATTAAACATTTGAGATAGTACATTCATGACCATGACAGAGAGAATTGGAGAGAATGGATCTCCCTGTCTAAGCCATGTTTTTCCTATAAAGAAACCTGATGAGACTCTGTTAATGCTGACAGAATAGGCTGCCGAACATACCAGGTTCTGACCCAATTCACAAACCTGTCAGGGATATGGTAAGCCTGAAGAGAGCTAAGAAGGAAGTCCTAACGAACAGAATCGAAAGCTTTTGAAATGTCGACCTTGAGGGTGATTTTTTTCTTTCCGCCAGATTTGTGGTAACCTTGTACCACCTCAGATCCAAGAGCAATATATCTTTGATAAAAGCCGTTTGGTTAGGAGCGATTATGGAAGGTAAAATCCTTTTAAGACGATCAGATAAGATACGCGAAGTGAGCTTGTAGACCGTGTTGCAGCATGAGATAGGTCTGTAGTCCTTGAGCTCCTCAGAACCTAACCTCTTTAGAACAAGAACCAAAGTGGTAGCATTTAGAGAAGTAGGGATAAAACCTTCATTGAAGAAGCCAATAACAGACGAAGTCAGCTCAGCACCCAAAATCTCCCAGCTAGCTTTGAAAAATTCCACCGTTAGACCANAGAATTGGAGAGAATGGATCTCCCTGTCTAAGCCATGTTTTTCCTATAAAGAAACCTGATGAGACTCTGTTAATGCTGACAGAATAGGCTGCCGAACATACCAGGTTCTGACCCAATTCACAAACCTGTCAGGGATATGGTAAGCCTGAAGAGAGCTAAGAAGGAAGTCCTAACGAACAGAATCGAAAGCTTTTGAAATGTCGACCTTGAGGGTGATTTTTTTCTTTCCGCCAGATTTGTGGTAACCTTGTACCACCTCAGATCCAAGAGAAATATATCTTTGATAAAAGCCGTTTGGTTAGGAGCGATTATGGAAGGTAAAATCCTTTTAAGACGATCAGATAAGATACGCGAAGTGAGCTTGTAGACCGTGTTGCAGCATGAGATAGGTCTATAGTCCTTGAGCTCCTCGGAACCTAACCTCTTTAGAACAAGAACCAGAGTGGTAGCATTTAGAGAAGTAGGGATAAAACCTTCATTGAAGAAGCCAATAACAGACGAAGTCAGCTCAGCACCCAAAATCTCCCAGCTAGCTTTGAAAAATTCCACCGTTAGACCATCTGGACCAGGGGTTTTACTCAAAGGCATATGAAAGAGAGCTCCCTTAATGATCTCAGAAGAAACATGGCCACAAAGAATGACTTTCTGTAAATCTAAGCAATGAACCGTAATGATTTCCTCCAAAAATTTTGGAAGCTCAGGGACGAATCTATCTCTTACGATACCAAGAATTCCAGCAAAATAATCAGTTGCTAGCTCGTGGACTTCTTGAAGGGATGAGGTTCTTGTTCCATCAGGTTTGAGAAGATACTTGATGGAGTTAGCAACATTCCGAGCTTTAGTGATCATGTGATAAAAAGTAGTATTATGTTCACCCTCTGCCATCCACTTGATCCTTGATTTCTGGTGGTGAAAATTTTCTTCCGCAATTCTCAAATATGACCAGGATTCTCTGGCCAGTTTCATGTTTTGGACATTCGATTGAGGGGGGACATCCAAGGCAAGTAATTGTAATAATGTAAGGGTTTGGAGTGCCTCCATAACTCTCCTCTGAATGCCGTTGTAATTATCCTTCATTAGTGTTTTCATCGGTCTCTTAAGGCTTTTTAGTTTGAAGCAGAAATCCTGAAGAGAGGTGACGTAATCACCCGCCTCTGTCCAAACCTTTTGAATGGTTGCGGAGAAGAGAGGATGCTTTGTCAGAAGATTAAACACCTTGAAAGGCCTTGTTCCAAAACTTGGGGGAGGTGTAAACATTCTGATATGACCCGGTGAATGGTCAGAGAATTCCGGAGCCCCAAATTCACAATGACTAAAAGGGAAGCCAACAAGCCAATTCCCATTCACTAAACATCTGTTAAGCATCTTTCCCAGGGGATCAATCAGATTGATGTTGGTCCATGTGAAGCGCGGACCTTGGAAAGGTAAATCAAAGAGACCCAAATCCGAAAGACACTCACCAAAGGTTCTCATAGCCCGGTTAGTTCTGATTATCGAAGAGTTGGAGGTTTCACTGGGATGTAGAATCTCGTTGAAATCCCCATTGACTAACCAAGGTTTGTTTGACAGGTTGAAAGAAGTTGCAATATCCCTAAGAGAAATCCAGAGATTATTCCGATCTTCCTCATCGGTTTGTTTGACAGGTTGAAAGAAGTTGCAGTATCCCTGAGAGAAATCTAAAGATTTTTCCGATCTTCCTCCCCGCGGTTTCTTCAAAGCAGGACTCTCAGACTCCTTCTTTTCTCTCCATCAATCCAACCCCTGCCTCGATTCCTCTTTCTCCAGGATTCAAGGAAAGTTTATTAGGTGGGCCTCGTCATGAAGCTATACCTAAGTCTAATTTATCTTCGGCTGCTAGTAGTTCAGGGACCTCTTCTCACCCTGCCTCGGCTCCAAAGAGTACGGAAGAGCGGACTCATCCGTCTCCTCCGGTGGATACTGGTTTCAACTGGGCTACAAGGTTCTCATCTACTTGCAAAATTGCCCAATCCTCTGTACCAGTGACTATCTCTCTAGAAGGGAGACCTCGAGTGAAAATTCCAAATTCAGTTTTTGAAAGAGGGGCAAAGCTTCACTCCGATTACATCGTTGGTATTTTCTACGAAAATCCTCCGGCATATGGGAAAATATGGGCTGTTCTGAACTTTCTCTGGGGGAGAGATAAATGAGTTACCATTCAAAATCTCACAAAGAATGCGTTCATTTTCTACATCCCAAATCCGGAGTTGAGAAAAAGAGTGCTGCAACACAAACTATGGAGAGTAGGGGACTCGCCATTTTTCGTCACAAAATGGAAAGCTAAGTTCAGCTTCAACCCTCTCTCTTTAGACAAAGCCCCGGTGTGGGCTCTGATTGAAAATATACCATTCGATTTAATCACAAATGAAGGTCTAAGTTTTATAGTTAAGCCTCTGGGTAAAGCTGTGGATGTCAAGCCCTTCATGAGTATCAGTTCAGCAGAGGTAAAGGTGGTCGTAGACCTTACAAAACCTCTCCCGAACGAGCTAGAAGTGGAAAGCGTGGATGGTCAGATTGTCATTCTTCAAGTTAAATACCCCTGGCTCCCTCCTTTATGCCCTATCTGCAAAGAAATCGGCCATAAAGCGCCCCTTTGTCCTTCTGGAAAAGTCTCTGAGAAACCCAAAGTTCCAATTGCCTCTGAAAAAGGCAAGGGAAAGTGTGCCTGCGGAAAACTTGTTCTCCTCTGGTCATAACGGCCCTGAAAATTCTACTGCTGCTTCTGCTAAAGGAAAGGCTATGGTCTTTGCTGCAAATAAATATACCTATGGAGCATAGGGAATTAAAAAATCAGGATCCCTCAAGTGGGTATCCAAAGGTCAGTTTGTCCCTTCTTCTTAACCCGCTTCTACGCCTATGCATCCTCCACCAAATACCCATCCTAACCCACAAAAAGTAAAAAAACAATCCCCCACCAAATCCCTACTCCTCCAAAATCTCCCTCACTCCAAAAAAAAACACAAACACTTCCACCTCCTCCTCCCCCAACCATAATATCTCCCAACCGTTTTGAACTCCTTCAGCAAGCTGTTGAACCGGAGGGAAAAAGTATGGAAATGATTCCTTATTCTCCAGTAAAGCCTCATTTCTCTCCCTCTTCTTTGGCCTCCAAGAAACATCAGATGAAGAAAAGGAAGTTATATGAGTAGTACTCCCCTGAAAAAGGCGGCGATCTTCTCCTTACCGAAGGGGAGCGTCTCCAACTCTAAATGTTATCTATGTCGGATACATTTTTTTGGAATGTGCGAGGAATCAATGATCCTACCAAGCATCAACCTTTGTTAAACTGGATCAAGTCTAAACCAGTTACTTTTGGGGCGCTTGTGGAAACGCACGTTGCGGCATCTAATAAGAACCACGTTTTGTCTTTAATAAGCCCGGACTGGACAATACTCTCGAACTACCAACACTCGGATCTAGGAAAAATTTGGATCATTTATAAAGCTCCTACAAAAGTGAAGCTTCTGTTTGCCGATCTCCAATCTATCACAACAGAGGTCTCTTTTGAGGATGGGCAATGTTTTATTCATTAATAGATTGTATTAATATATCTGGCAAAAATGAATTTAGGTAGTTTTTGTTATATTAAGTTTTGGGGAAAAATAATTAAATTACAATAGAAAAATTGCTAAATACTTATATAATGGAAAATGAACAAAATCTAGCATAAAAATCTTGTAATAATTTGAATGAATACTCTTAGAATACTTATATTGTTGGGTGAAATAAATTCGTCAACTAGTCATCACTTGACAGCTGTCGAAAGTAACTAAACAATAGTTGTAAGGAACTTAGCAACAATCATGAAGTCCTTTAGGATCGCCTAAAATTTGTTTACTACTGACGACCCATTTAGAATGACGAAAACTCAATTCCATTACGATATGAGTTTGCTACGGTAGGAAAGTCCTAATCCAAAGATGTTCGGGATGTGGCAACCTAAATCCCGAATGAAGTGCTAACATGTCGATCATAATCCTACAAAAACTAGGGGTTTACAGCTTTCTATAAATAAGGAAGTCCTATATGCAGATAGACACAAAACAATAAGCTAAGAAACATGAAAGGTACATTTTTGTCGCTTCTTTGAGACGAACACCGAGTTCTCAACAACTACCTTTCTTCAACCAGATCTTCGAACAATAAAATTCTAGACAGTTGACATCATGTCGCTATCGGTTTCCGAATAATGGTTGGTTCGTTGTAGTTTAAGGCGGTTACAACCGAAACCTGTCTCAATTCAAACTGTTAAAAATTTATCCAAACAAATTAGTTTTAAGATAAAGAATCGAGAGATTGGAAAAATATTTTATTGGAATTGAAATAACTAACACGATGATACTTTACATCTACGTGGACGGATCATGTGTAACAAGTATAGCGAAATCATGGATGTTGTGTAAGTTTTCTATTTTGTATTTTAAAGTACTACTTTAGATGATTAGTATAATTTTTTTCTTCTTTCGTATACATATAGTGTAACATACCAACAAATGAAAAAATGTTCTTAATTGTTGGGATTAAAAAAAAGGATTGGTAAAAAGTATATAAGTTATGGTTAGTGTAGCCAAGGATCGAGTTTCTTACTATTGGGGAATGTATCGATCTACATGTGGATTTAACAAGTATCATAAATCATTTGAATATGTTGTGATATTTTCGTGTATTTCTATATTATAAATTTAATTGACTTAGTTTACATATCAAATTATTATAAATTATTAGTTTTTGTTTTTTTGGTCGTGTAGTTACGACTTACGAGATAAATCGATGTTATTGGAGTTATGTTTGTATGATGTTTCAAAATAGGAGAAATGATAGCTAGCTCCACGAACTATACTCCATCACATGGCCACACATGCATACTAAATTAATGCATCTCTAACTACACGAACTATATGATCTGTATGATGACATGTATCAATTAACAAAAATTATGTGATTAACATCATAAGCATCTCGGGAGTTGACGGAACAGTGTACCGGAGGAAGAATTCTGGCACCGTATAAATTCATGTATCAAGAACTACACGACTATATAATTAATGTACCCAGAACTACACGATGTATAATTAATGTATCCAGAACTACACGACAATGTTATATGTAGCTGAATGCAACACCACTACGGATCACAACATAACAATCCAAAAGAGTAGATATTATTCTTCCAAAAACATGTAAAACATCACATGATTTCCCAAAAAACATCCATTAAAGGAACCATTTACTCTGAAAAAGATCATAAAATCACATATGTGTTCTCCAATAACCATCATACGTGTTTTTCCTAAGGAATAAAGTAGCAGAATCATCATTCAAAGAGCAACCTACACAATCAGCTGCTTTTGCGCATGCCTCCTTAGCCTCCTTTGGTTCCTTGCGGTACAAAGAACTAGCGTATATACTAAAAAAAAGGTTAGAATGTTGCAGAGAAGATAGTAACTGAAGATGAGAGTGAGAAGGCATTATCTGAAGATGAGAGTGAGAAGACATACCTGAAGAGGAGAGTGAAAAGGATTTTGCTGATGTTGAAGAAAACATTGAAAGGGCAATAGTGTTAGCTGAGAATGTGAGTGAAAAAACAGTAGCTGACGAAGATGAGCATCAATGTCATCCTCCTGAAAGCCAATGAGGCCAAGGAGGTCAAAGAGGCCTCCGCAGAAGCAGCTGATCGTCTAGGTTGCTCTTTAGATGATGATTCTGCTAATTTATTTTTTTAGGAAAAACATATGTGATGGTTTTTGGAGAACACATGTGTGATTTTAATATTTTTTCGAGTAAGTGGTTCCTTTGATGGATGTTTTTTTGGGAAACCATGTGATGTTTTACATGTTTTTGGAAGAACCATGTGATGCAGCGTGTCCTTTACTTATTGGGCTTCTACTTTTGTTTTTGGGCTTTCGTTTATGTTATTCTTTTTTTTTTTAATCGTTTGAAATATTATCAATTATAAAATTATGAGGACAAATACATGGACGATTTTACACCGATAATTCTACCGGCCTACAAGGATCCACGATCAACGGTCTATCTGCACCATGCTCGTGATGGAGCACTTTACCCTTGACACGCTGGACCACGACGAGTGGCTATGCTTGCACCGCGCTGGAAATCTCCTGAAAATTTGCCTCCTTTTTAATTTGCATCATCTGGGAATCGAACTCCGTACCTCCGGGTGTAGAAGCATTAATGAACCCTTGGTCAACCAGTGGACCGAGGGGGCTTCCACATTTATGTTATTCTTTTATCTTAGGGTTTTTCTTATCGTTAGGATTTTCTAGACATCTTATAAATATGATTATATTTGCTTCATGTACATTGGTTTTTGATGAATTAATAATATAGATAGGGAATTATCTTCTTATTCCTTGCTTTCAGATATTCCTTTAAGGAAACGATCCCAAGACGGCGAGTTGCAGTTATCCTTTTGGATCAACGAATCCTTGTTTTATCGTAGTTTCCGCTACATTAGTTGGTATCAAAACCTTGTTTTTGATTAGTTGGTATCTGGTTCATGTAAAACAAGGATTCGTTGATCCAAAAGGATAACCGAAACACTCGTCGTCTTGGGATCGTTGATTCCTTAAAGGAATATCTGAAAGCAAGGAATAAGGAGATAATTATCTCTCTATATTACTAATACATCAAAAACCAACGTACATGAAGCAAAGATAATCATATTTATAAGATGTCTAGAAAACCCTAACGATAAGCAAACCCCTAAGATAAAAGAATAACATAAACGAAAGCCCAAAAACCAAAGTAAAAGCCCAATAAGTAAAGGACATGCTGCATCACCATGTCTACTCTTTTGGATTGTTATGTTGTGATCCATTTTGGTGTTGCATTCGACTACATATAACATTGTCGTGTAGTTCTAGATACATTAATTATACGTGGTGTAGTTATGAATACATTAATTATAGATCGTGTAGTTATGGGTACATTAATTATATAGTCGTGTAGTTCTTGATACATGAATTTATATGGTGCCAGAGTCCCTCCTCCGGTACACTGTTCCGTCAACTCTCGAGATGCTTATGATGTTAATCACATAATTTTTGTTAATTGATACATATCGTCATGTAGATCATATAGTTCGTGTAATTAGAGATGCATTAATTTAGTTTGCATGTGTGGCCATGTGATGATGTATAGTTCGTGTAGCTTACTATCATTTTTCCTTCAAAATAAAATATGCACACTTGGAAATATTAAGTATGTATCTATAATGAGGTTTACATAAAATATGCATAAACCGATGAAAACAGAATGTAGTATCTTATTAGAGGATTTGAGATTTGAACAGAAACAAGTCCCAAAACTCAATCGAAGAAGATGATGATCGAGAGAGAAAGAAGATTTAGGAAAATTGACTCCTATTATTTCTGTTAATTGTAAATACATATGTGTGCTGTGTTTATATACAATTGTAATCTATCCGGTATAAACCGGTTTCTACTAAACTAAAATCTAAGATGTAAACCACCATCATATCTGATATATCTGATATATATCTACATTGTTTTTGCTAAAAGGTTAGTACCTACATTTTAAGTAGCTCATTATAGTATTACCCTAATTAATAACTGGGTTTTGCTTTTAGGATAGTTAAAGATCCTCATTAATTAAAAAAAAAGGAGAAAAGAACTTGGAAAAAGTTATGGTCAAATTACTTTTTTCCATTTATAAAATCGTATCACTTTTTCATTATCTGGTCAATTACATCATCAAACCACATTTTTAAAACATATACATATTGTTTTAGTAAAAAAATTGAGTGTCTGAAAGACTTTTAAAATGTGTTATCATACAAAATTGTTGGTTGCATTCACTCTCGTGGTTACAATGTCCATCTCTTATGACCTCTTCTCCGGTATATTTAGGATTCTAACAATCAAATATTTGTACCGCTTTTTTTGTCTTTTAAAATTCTTAATTATGATGATGCATAATTGCAGGAATAGGAATAAACGCGAGAACTGTGCCTCCGACTTGTTACGAGGAATGTAACGTGACATTCCAGAATAATGAATGAACCAAAATGTGTGTAGGATTGGCTTATAAAGATGGTAGCTGCATTTATCGTTGTTGTTGTAACCCTATAATTCTTTCACCTCCTTCTCTTTGATCAATATATTTCCCTTTTAAAAAATATCTATGATAATAAAATAAAAAATCTTCTTTACTGAAAAGATCAGATAAATCTTAAATTTCATTAGTGTCTTTTTTGTATGTAAATTTCAAATTTATGGATACTTTGTGACCAAATGTATTCTACTATTATTTATGATTGATTAAACTATTTTTAACTATACATTAAATCATACTTTTTGACGAAAAAAATCTTAATCTTTGTGTTTTTAGCCAAAACGTCTTAGAGTAAAACCAATCAGTTACAAACAAATTGTTTTTAAGCATTTCGATCTGATTAAGTTCTAATGTATAAGTTAAGTTTTTTTTCTCTATCTAAATTTTTCTTTACAAATTTGTTAAGAGAAAATTACTCTTTTTACTCTATTTTCGTTAGCTAAAAGTATAGCATAACTTGACAATTGATAAAAAAATGTATATCCACTTAACACTTTTTTGAACTCTATTTTCGTCAAACGAATGCCTTTTTTTTGTTTTTTTGACATAATTGCATTATCATCATTTAATTTAAGATTTTTTAGTTTTTTGTCATCTTTTGAAAATGTAGTAAAAAGTATCACTTTTTGAGTGAAAAGTCGATTTTACTCCTTCTTATTGCTACATCGTGTACCGTCCATTATCGTACACGTCGTACTATGCATGGGTAAATTTGGGTTGAACAGTGAAATAAGTGTTACTTTTTACTACACTTTCNTTGACAATTGATAAAAAAATGTATATCCACTTAACACTTTTTTGAACTCTATTTTCGTCAAACGAATGCTTTTTTTTTTTTTTTTTTTTGACATAATTGCATGTATCATCATTTTATTTATTAGTTTTTTGTCATCTTTTGAAAATGTAGTAAAAAGTATCACTTTTTGAGTGAAAAGTCGATTTTACTCCCTCTTATTGCTACATCGTGTACCGTCCATTATCGTACACGCCGTACTATGCATGGGTAAATTTGGGTTGAACAGTGAAATAAGTGTTACTTTTTACTACACTTTCAAAAAGTGACAACAAACTAACACTACAAGAAAACAGGGGTTTCGCGACTACATAATCAGTCGTCAAGTAGTCGCTAAAACTGTTTTTACGATTACATTACGACTACGTTCCGTAGTCGCAAATGTTTAGTCGTAAAAATAAGTAGTCGCTGATTTACGACTGATTGGTGACTTTGTTGCAATTACATAAAGAAGTCGCAGACCAGTCGCAAATCAGTCGTAAGTATATGCGACCATGTACCGACTAAGTTAACGACCAACATGCGACTATATATTGTGTCGTGTGTAAGTCGTTTGGTGTAGTCGTTAAAGAGTTTCCGACTAACATGCGACTAAATTAACGACTGTTGTACGACTAAAATTGTGATCGAAAAACGAATTTGGTAATGGGATTGCGTCTATTTAACGACTGTTTTGTGACTGTGTTTGCGACTGATTTGCGATTACGTAGCGACTGATTTTCTAAACGAAATTCATAATGGTAATACTGTACCCAATTTGTATTACCATGCAATTTGGAAATCAAAAACAAACTTAATACAAAGAAAACTCGAAAGTTAATATGAAAGAAACATTAATATATCATACATTATTTTTATGTATCAAATACAAACTAATACAAAGAATACTCCAAATTTCAGAAACATGAAAGAAAATGATAGCCTAGGGTGTAGTATCATGCTATGCACGGGATTGAGAAGCCATGAAGTCGAGAAATTTTGGATCGGTTTCACGAAGATACCTTTCCACCAGTAAATAATGCACGAACTTGTCTTTCTGGTCAGCTGCAAGTTGGGTAAACTTGCTTTGTTGGTCAGCCGCAAGTTGGATAAGCTCTGCCTCACGCCGAGCGTTATAAGCAGCTTGTTCTTCTATTTGGCGTTGAGCTTGTTCCAACTTATCTTGCAGGGCTTGAAACGATGAAGAGCTTTCCTCGAACTTGCGATTTCCACCAACATGAGACTCTGCGAGGCTTCCTATTCCATATGGTCTGCCTCTTTCATCCGTGTACGTTGACTGCATAAATAAAACATAGATTTATGAAACCAGATGACAGATATAGGGAAAAAATAAACTGTTATAAGTTTATGAAACCAGATGATGAAAACGAAAGATAACATGGATTTTGTATTTACCTGAAGAAAGAGTTCGTTGTAGTCCTCTGTGGTTAGCTCTCGATGTTGCGACGTACCGTCTGAAGTTTCAGGCCCGATCTCTTGCATCTTAGCTTGCAAGTTCTTCTCATAAGTTTGCGCGATCCTCTCAGCCTTTAGATCAACAAACGCCCCATATGGTTTTGTGTGAGTCTTCACAAAAACCTCACCGATACTAACCGGTCTTCCCAATTCCTCTTCCTGAAAATGTAACATATAAATTTGTTACATAATAGAAACTTCCAGAAGTATTAGATATAGAAATTACACTTACCATTTCTTGTTGGATTTGTTGATATGACTTTTGGCCTGATAAGTGTTTGTGCACACCAAGGCCTTTACGGTCAGATTTCCGAGCATTTGATGTGGTCTGGCTCCTCTCTCGAGCTTCGTCAGTGTCCCAACACTCTGTCATTGTTATCCACAGTGTTGGGTTAATCCAGTGTGGTCGCTGTCGAGAAGTCCTCTTGCTGCTTACCATATCCTTCATTCGCCTTTGACAAATCCTCTCAAAATGTTGTTGAACAGCCCCTGAGATTAAGGGATCCCAGGTGTGGATTTTCTACAAGAGAAGTAATAGTGGTGTTAGTGGACAGAATAGAAAAAAAGACATATATGAAGCTTAGAGGAGAGAAATGCTTACCGCGAACTCGACGAAGTATCTTTCCTATCTATCGCGAGGCACAACAGTCCAACTATAGTATGGACCATCAAACTTGTTTGTGAACACCTTGGTGATCTTCCTTGTCAGCTTTCCCTTGTCACGGCCAAACCTAGACAGAGAGAAATAAGTGCCTTGAAAAAATGTCAGGTTTCAATTTCAAACACAAGCATACAATGTCAGGTTTCAATTTCAAACACAAGCAAATGCAGTTTATAGATCATTCTTATTCATTCTCAAGATCAGTATTTATTCAAAACTAAGGACATCAAAAACATAAGACAGATTAAAAAAATGCTGAATTTAGTAAAAGTAAGAGCTTGAAAAACAAGCATATGCAGTATATATACAATTCTTAGTTATCCTCAAGAACTGTATTTGTTCAAACTAAGGAGGCAAACATAAAATTTTTGATTGATAAACCAAACACACATCACAAACATAAGACAGAAAAAGGCGAATTTAGTGAAGATAAGGGCCTAAAACACAAGCAAATGCAGTATATATACAATTCTTCTGTCTCATCCTTAAGATCAGTAGTTTTGATTGACCAATTAAACACAAGCAATTTCAGACAATTTTTCTGTCTCATCCTTAAGATCAGTAGTAAGGAGGCAACATCAAATTTTTGATTGACCAATTAAACACATCAAAACGTAAGAGAAAACAAAAAAGTCGAATAAGGTAAGGGCTTGGAACACAAGCAAAAACAAGCAATTTCAGACATATCATGAAATTAGACAAAGTAAGACTGAGGGCGTGTCGGAGACAAAGTAAGCAAACTGACCATGTGGTGTTTGGCAGCTGAGGGGTGTCGGAGACAGCACAATTGTATACTCATGCCGGTTAGGCACCCTTAGCAGCGCCTCAAGCACCCTAAGTTGCTCTTCCTGGAGGTTGGCTTCAATCTGTGCATTGTCGTCAATCGGATCAGCTTGGAAGTGGTTGGAGTTATGAGCTTCAGATGACTGATTGCTATGACGCTCGGAGTTCTGCAGAGGAACTCTCGAATTGCTAGCTCTTGGAGTCGTCTACGATTCAGGTTCAGAGGATTGTCGATGGATTTTCTGACCTTGAGATGGAGAGCATTCGGATAGATGCTTTGAGGTGTTCTGGAAAAGCTGTATAGGCGGTGGAAAGTCCCTGACATTTGGTGCTGACGTTGACGGTTGAGCGTGCACGGGGTTCAGAGGTGGCGATGACATATTGGGCCGGCGGCGTGAAGGTGTACTGCGGCGGTAGAGGGTTCGGTGTTTGCGGCGAAGCTCCGGCTCTCTGAGAAACGTTGGGAATGAATTTTCTCCCATGTCCTCCACCGTTCTTATCTGCTGGCATCGTGGGAAGGCGAAGATGAGATTCGATCGAAGAAGATGAACGGAAGGTGGGAAGGCGAAGATGAGAGGAAAAGGCGATTTCGATTAATCGGAGACGAAGAATACTGAAGGTTGAGAGGACTTAGGTTTTCAATTCGTAGGTTTTTTTTTTTTAATCTTTGCTGGTCTAGTTAATAATTATTTTGTGTGATAGATACCAATTAATTACTCTGGCTTACTGGTAAATCGCTCACATTTGTTTCAGTTCGAGTCGTGGTGAGGACAAGTTTTTTTTTTNAGAGGAACTCTCGAATTGCTAGCTCTTGGAGTCATCTGCGATTCAGGTTCAGAGGATTGTCGATGGATTGTCTGACCTTGAGATGGAGAGCATTCGGGTAGATGCTTTGAGGTGTTCTGGAAAAGCTGTGTAGGCGGTGGAAAGTCCCGGACATTTGGTGCTGACGTTGACGGTTGAGCGTGCACGGGGTTCAGAGGTGGCGATGACATATTGGGCCGGCGGCGTGAAGGTGTACTGCGGCGGTAGAGGGTTCGGTGTTTGCGGCGAAGCTCCGGCTCTCTGAGAAACGTTGGGAACGAATTTTCTCCCATGTCCTCCACCGTTCTTATCTGCTGGCATCATGGGAAGGCGATAGATACCAATTAATTACTCTGGCTTACTGGTAAATCGCTCACATTTGTTTCAGTTCGAGTCGTGGTGAGGACAAGTTTTTTTTTTTTAATCTGAGTAAAGCTGGTCTAGTTAATAATTTATGTGTGTGATAGATACCAATTAATTACTCTGGCTTACTGGTAAATCTCTCACTCTTGTTTCAGNCGGTTTGAGTCATGGTGAGGACAAGTTTGTTTTTGTTTTTTTTTACTCAAAACGACAAATAACGTAAAAGATAAATTACACCGAAATTGTGACATAAGTAACATAGCTAATTACTAGGGTTATTTGTCATCTGATTCTTCATCAGAAGACGACAAATTACACCGAAATTCATCTTTTGGTTCTGCATC
Organism: Eutrema heterophyllum; assembly: GCA_002933915.1. Classification (NCBI taxonomy): domain Eukaryota; kingdom Viridiplantae; phylum Streptophyta; class Magnoliopsida; order Brassicales; family Brassicaceae; genus Eutrema; species Eutrema heterophyllum. The sequence goes on along the minus strand of PKMM01011750.1, from coordinate 288,007 downwards.
TCTGACATCGTAATCGAGGTTTATTTGGTCTCCTTGTACGAAATTGTCCAGTACGAGATCTTCAATTGTAGTCATCAATACAGCATCAACATTTTCTGTTTGCAAAAGAATCGGTTCTTTTTTTTTCATATTCCCCTGAAATGTTNCACCGAAATTCATCTTTTGGTTCTGCATCTCTGACATCGTAATCGAGGTTTATTTGGTCTCCTTGTACGAAATTGTCCAGTACGAGATCTTCAATTGTAGTCATCAATACAGCATCAACATTTTCTGTTTGCAAAAGAATCGGTTCTTTTTTTTCATATTCCCTTGAAATGTTTCCCCTCGGATTCACTTTTATAACATTGAGCCATAACTGCTTCGGTTTCTTTGTGTATGGGTACGGAATATAACAAACTTGATCCGCTTGCGAGGCTGTTTGCAATATAAAAATGTATATATATGTTATACATCAATATATATATATATGATATCGACATTAATAAGTACGTACCTAGAATAAGTGGTTCGTATTTATTGTATTTTCTCGATGAAAGAACGTCTACAACACCACCATTGCTCCTCCGAGTGCCTCTACCGATAACAGGGTCATACCAATTACACTTAAAAAGTGTGATTCTCAAATTGACCGTCCCCTCGTACTCGAGTTCTATGATATCATTTAAGGTCCCGTAGAAATCCGCTTCATCAGATGCATCAGTGTAATTTTCACCTTTAACACATACCCCATAGTTACATGTCTTTCGTCCAGCGCCGTGATTCTGCGTATGAAACAAATAGCCTCTTGTAAAATACATTGGCCATGTTTTGACCTTATTCAAAGGTCCATGCACTATCTCTTGAACCCAAGTAGGAAATGGATTCGTGGCGTTCCAGTAAGTAACATGCATATATATAAAAAATAGCGTAAATATATATAAGTATAAATATATGCATAGTTATGAATATTTTTTAGACATACATATTCTTTTACCCATAAATGATATTCGTCAGCTCTTTTCGCAGAGAGTTCTTTTTCGGAAAGTCCTGGATATTTTGCAGAAATAAATTCCTCGAACATTCTACACAAGACCAACAGAAATATGAGAAATTAAACAAGGATTATATATATATTAAAACGCAATCTGGGAGAGATGCCAACTTATATACCTTTCAATTGGCTGAAAATAGTCACAATTACGAAAAACATATGCATGTGCGCAGTGATAGTCTCTCTCTGAAAACCATATTTCATGCATTTCTCCACTTGGACGGCCTACGTGAGTAAATATAGAAGGTACTCCAGGGACATGATATACATGGACTTCACCTTCATCGAATCTTGTTAACCTGACCAAATGAGTGAAAAAGTAATTCACATTAAAATACATAGCATGTGTATACAAATAAAATGGCAAAGTGGACATGATGTGATTGATTTTAGCATTTACCTTGATTTCGTTTGTATATTCGCAGCAAAGTAGTGCTCTAAGAAATAAAAAATCTCGTCATTGATATATGATTCAACAATCGATCCTGCCGCATATCTTTTGTTCTTTGCTTTCCCTTTCAACTTTTTGAAAAACCTTTCAAAAGGATATATCCACCTATACTAGACAGGGCCTCCTAATTCAACTTCGTAGAGGAGATGTATAGGCAGGTGCTCCATCACATCGAAAAATGAAGGTGGAAAGATCTTTTCCAAATTGCATAAGATTAAAACTATTTTCTGTTTTAGAATTTGAACGCGACTTTTATGCAAAGTTCTTGAACATAAGTCCCGAAAAAATGCTCCAACCCCTACAATATATATTAAAACTGCATGATGTTACTATATAAATTACTATAATCATATATATTTAAAGAAATAGTCGTAATTAGTACCTGATAACGCAAGGTGGACATTCCGGTCTAGGAGTTCTGCAAAGATAAATGGAAGTAACCGCTCCATAAAAACATGGCAGTCATGACTCTTCATGCCTGAAAACTTTTGGTTGTTCATATCAACACAAGTAGCTAAGTCTGAAGAATAACCATCTGGGAATTTAACTGCATGTTTCACACATTCCAATAAACTTTTTCTGGCTTCTTCTGTCAATGTGAAGGCTGGGAAAGGAGCTTTACCCTCACTATCAATATGTAAGTGTGGCCGAGAACAAAATTGTTCTATATCCAATCTTGACATGATGTTGTCTTTCGATTTACCCTTCACACTCATAAGAGTATTCATGATGTTGTCAAAAAAATTCTTCTCTATATGCATCACATCAAGACAATGACGGAGATTGAGGTCCCTCCAGTACGGCAGCTCCTAGAATATGCTTTCCTTGTGCCAGTTATGTTGCTTCCCATAGCCCGGCTTCTTCTTTTCGTGACCGTTTCCACCAACATCTTTTATTTTCGATAGATTTACACCAGCCAACCGCTCGTAATAAACTTGCTCACCGGTCAAAAACGGAGGTGGATACTCTCTCGAAGCGTCTTTTCCCTTTATGAAGTCTTTTTTATTCCTCCTCAATGGATGACCATGAGGAAGAAATCTTCGGTGACAATCAAACCAACACGTCTTCCTTCCATTAGGTAGATAAAAAGACTTTGTCTCTTCCATGCAAACTGGACAAGACAATTTACCATGGGTTGTCCATCCGGATAACATGATATACGCCGGAAAGTCGCTTATCGTCCACATCAGCACTGCTTATAGATTAAAATTTTGATTCAAGGACACATCGTATGCATCGACGCCATTAGACCACAACTCTTTTAACTCCTCAATAAGAGGTCGGAGGAAGATATCGAGACTAGCTCGCGGATGATTTGGCCCAGAATTCAGAATTGTAAGAAATAAATACTTTGTATTCATGCATATACCAGGGGGTAAATTATATGGAGTCAAGATCACATGCCACAACAAATGATTACGAGACATGCCAAATGGATTGAACCCATCCGTACATAATCCAACATAAATGTTACGGGGTTCTTCGGCAAACCGGGGATTTTGATCTTGAAAATATCTCCACTCCGCCGCATCAGAAGGATGACCCATTTCTCCCTCCTTTGCTTGGTGCTCGGCGTGCCATCTCATTGCCGTTGCAGTCTTCTCGCTTTGATACATTCTCTTTAATCTGTCAGCAATAGGTAGATACCACATACGACTGTATGGTACTTTGGTTCTACGCCGGTCGTTCTTAGGTTATCTTTGTGCACCACAAAACATACATTTATCTTCCTTCTCGTCATCTTCTAGAAGATCATACAATTGTTAATACAAACATCAATTGTATGATATGGGAGACCTAAATTGCGCATCAAGTTTTTTGTCTCATAATGTGAACCGGTTGACTTGTTTCCTTATGGTAAATAGTCTGTCAAGATTTCGCAAACCGAATCCACTAACTTTTCACTCATATTATATTCTGCCTTATTTTACATGACTCGAGCAGCTAAGGATAATTGCGAGTGACCTTCACGACAACCATCATATAATGGAGTATTCGCTCATTCTAACAAGTCGTAGAATTTATTTGAATGGTTACGTACCGGTTCTTCTACATTCTGATAACTACCATCCTGATGATAGTTATCAAAACTCATGTTATCACGAAATGCATCATTCACCATATCCACATATCTATCTTCTACTACATTATCCACTTCACTCCCACTTAAATGCGTCGGATCAACATAACTCGTTCCTAAATCCATAGTGATTTTTTCTCCATGCTTATACCAAACATAATAATATGGCATAAATCCTCTAATATATAGATGATTCCAAATTCTAGTCCCCGGGAGAAATTTGTCGTTCTTGCAAACACGACAAGGGCAGTAAAACTTACCGCCATTGCTCTGCGCTCTGGTTATTTGCAAATGCCATGAATTGATCCACCCCCGTGCTGAACTCTACCAAGAAATTTCCCGTCTCTTCATCGATCCGCTTATACATCCACTCCCAAAAATTACTATAATTGTAATTTCCCAACATTATAAAAAAAAACTGTTTCTCTTCTAATTTCGTGTTTTTGCGTTTATGAGAATGAGGAGAACGATGGTCTGAAGTTTTCATTTATAGACATTTTTCCGACTGATTTGCGACTAAAGTAGGTACAAGTAGGTACAACAAGAATAACACGTGTTTTATGCTGTAATTTTACGACCAACAAACGAATGTTTTGCAACCTGCCGAAAAAGTAGCAAATTAGTCGCAAAAGTTGCGACTAAAGTTTTCCGACTCAAAAGTAATCGTAGATTGGTCGTAAATTCCGACTAAATGCCGACTAATATGTTTAGTCGCTAATTTACCGACTAGGTTGCGACTCGACTCATGTAGTCGTAAGCTAGTCGCAAAATAGTCGCTAATTAGTCGTGAAAATTTACGAATGTGTGTGTAGTCGCAAACCGTAGTCGCGAAAACGTAGTGTAATTAATTTTCAAATAAGTGATAATTCTTGCAAAATCCCTTTTTTTTTTTGACAGAGTAAAAAAATAGAAAGTGAAGAACATAGAGTTCAAAATAAAAACATAGTAACAATTGGTAAAATTAAACGCCACGATTAGCTTCCAAAAGATGTCTATTATGTAACCAAGCAAGACCTCCCATGACAAGAGAAGAATGATAGCGTCCATCATTAGTGACACTTTAATGCAATGTCTCGAGCAATTGAGTTAGCATACAAAGTCAAAAGACCTTGACAAGGAAGGAACAACTCTTAGAATATATTCTAACAGAGAACGATATCGCGTCAAACGAATGTATAACAAGTTTTAACTCAGATCCTTGTTGATATTTAGTTATGTTCTATAGATCTATTTGCTTAGTCTCATGTTAGAGGCAGGGGCGGATCTACGTTCAGCAAGGAGGGGGCAAGTGCACCACTCATATATTTGTAATCAATGTAATTTTGTTATAGTTCACGTTAATGCACCCACGTTAAAATATCATTTTGCCCCATTGTTTTTTTGTGAAAATTGTCTAAAATATTACAAAATGACAAACTAATTGTCTGGATAGTACTATTTTAACAAATGTCCCTTGTTTTTTTCCTTTCCTTAAAATTTAATTTGATACTAATTTATAATGAGCATTTAATATACACACTTTTAGTCAAGTCTATCTATATTATTGTTTTCACCAAACACATGTACAATATATAATGACTAAAATTTCTATATTTTAACAAAAATAATTCTCTTGTTTTTACTTTTGTGACTTGTGTGAGATTATTAGATTTGCAGTTTTAGTACTTCTTTATATCTAAGATTTTAATTTTAACTGATAATGTAGATAAATATTTTATAAATTAAGAAATAAAGATAAATAAATTTCTTACAGTTCAAATATTAGTATATATGAGTTGAAACATAGAGCGATAATATTTTATATAATTAAATAGCTAAAATTTAATATATAATTTATAATTAATTATTTCCATGTTATATAAATACTTTTATACCTGTAATTTTTTATAAAAAAAAA
>PKMM01011750.1:263887-282095 GCA_002933915.1 Eutrema heterophyllum | reverse complement strand
AAAAAAAAAAAAAATGCTCCCAAAATGATTTTAATGTTTAGTTATTATTATTTTTATTATTATTTTTTCTTTTTTAAAGAAATTTCTTTATTTAATAGTATTTCCTTTATTTTTACATCAAACCATATCTTAAAAACTGGGACCACTTTATATAATAAGACTCTCTTCCTTGCTCTTTTAATAGTTGGATTTTTTTGTAATAATCAAAGCATATTTAAAACAATTTCTTGCTCCTTATACATTAAACCTTAATTATTGTTAATAAAATGGCCATAACCATAATTATAATATATATCTACATCTTTTGTTTATTTTTACATCAAACCATATTTTAAGAATTTGGACCGCTTTATCTAATTATAATATACATTTTGTTGCTCTTTTTGATAGTTGGAATTTATTTAATTTACTTTGACATCAAAAGATTATTATGATAAAAATTTCTTGCTCCTTCTGTATTAAACCATAAATATAGTTAATAAAGTGGTTATGAACATAATAATAATATAAATATATTAGTTTATATTTACATCATAACATATTTTAAAAACTTATAGTTTGTTTTAGAAAACAGAAAAAATTGAGTGCTACAGAGAGAGTTCAAAAATGAGTTCCTCCAAATTGTTGGTTGCATTCTCTCTTGTGGTTACGTTGGCCATTTCCTATGACATTTTTTGTGGTGTGTTTCGTTATGCTTTCAGACATATTATTGATGTACATATTCGTAGTTCCCCAATAACAATTTTTTATGATGGTTCATGGTTATAGAGATAAAAATAAACGGTAAAACTCAGACGTGTTTTGACAATTGTAAAGAGACGAAGAATGGTACAAGAGTAAGCACATGGTACCAGAATATGGAATGCAATACAATGTGTTTGGAAATGGCTTTCACAGGTGGTAGTTGGCTAGTTGCGTTCAACACCATGAACTTTCTCACGTACCTTCTATTGATCGTTCTTGTTGTTGTAAACATTGTGTATAAAGATTATTCTTTTAGTGGGAGGATCATATAATTAAATACATTGTTTCATTGTCGTTGTTGTAAGTTAAAAAAAAAAAACTAAATGAATAACTGTTATCGTTTATTTTTATGGTCCTTTTATATTCAACTTTAAATTTAAAACATATATGTTAAAATATTTGTTACCCAAATCAAATTTGATGGATCTAAAAATATAACTGTTATCATAAAACGAAATTTTGGTGACTCTGAAAAACCGTAAAACAAATTGGTGATCTTACGTCGTCGCTTAATCTGCATGTCTGCTGGATTGGGCTTGTATCCGCAATATCCGTTAGATTCATCTTCATCAATGGTTTTGGTGTATTTTCTTGCAAAACTTGTTTTAGTACTTCATGTGCTTGATGCACTATTATATTTTTAAAATTTATGATCGTCGCTATATTGTTATTGATGTACATTTTTTATATTAATTGATATGTAATGCATCTTCATAACTACTGTAATATAATAACTTAGAAAATTTGAATGTAGTGTAGAACATCTATTTATTTGTATTATGGGTATTTCCTTCATTCATTTGTTTTGTCATTTTCTTTGCCGTAAATATTCCAATATATATATATATTCTGGTTTTAACGATTCCACACTATTAATGCGACTCATATACATGTAATATTAATTCGACTCATATAATTCCACAATATTATTTATTAGTCCCCATAAAAAAAAGTAACATGATCCGAAAATGTAGCCTAGTGATTTGTGTTTGATGTCATCACTATATGATCACCAGGATTCAAACTCACATATTGAATGTTGTTGATAAAAGAATTCTTATCTAATGCCACAATAAAATTCCACTTTTTTGTATGAATGTTAAGTTTTATAAAATTTTCTGATTTTATACAAATGATTACAGAGATACAACAAAAACTAAGAAAGACCGAAAAACTACTACCCAATAAAATAAAATACAACAACAAGTCGTAAAAATCGACGAACGAAACTAACATGAGGAGCACAAAAATGTTAGAAGCATAACACAGTCAAAAAGTATCGACGATCAGAACCACCAAAACAAAGCATACAAACACGAAGTCCTTGAAATTGTCGCGAGTCGAGAGAAAAAGTCGCATTTTTATTTCTGTTTTGATCGGTCTACGTCTTCTCACAATAAAATTTCACTTATCTGGAGATTAACTAAACATTGTTTCATTTAATAATTTGAAATATAATAGTGATTTTCACACAAAAGAATCTTACGAACAACCAACTTTTAAAATTCTACCCTCCACCTTCCAAAAGTACAAGACATCCATTCAACTAAAAAAAAAGTCGTAATATAGTCCTCAAATTTAACAACATGTATAACTCTGTGTATAAATGTTTATCATTTCCGACGAAAAAAAAAAAAAATGTGTATCATTTCCAACATATTATAAAACTACGTTGTTTTCGAAATAAATTTAAAAAAAAAAAAAGTTGAAAGTAAAGATTTGAAACTTAGACATCACCATTAACATTTTACCAATAGTGTCAACACATATTTAAGAAAAAAAATAGAACTGAATATATTTATATTGTAAGATCATGATGAATAAAAAAAAATCACAACAGCGACCGCTGCCCCATTGCCACATAAACACCACCACTAACTTTGTCACCACAAACGAATATAACCTAGAAAATCAGTAGCCATGAAATTTAATAAACAAATTAGCAAAAATCATTCTGAATTCTTAGAAAGAGTTGTGTCACTAATTCAATAACCTAACTTGTTTTTTTCCTTAACACTGAAAGCTCATGACTGATATAAAATCAAAGAAACTACATTGAAAGTTCCAAGTTTACAAAAAGATGTACCGATAGATAGCACAAAACAACTAATCAACCTGACTTGAATTACAATTGAAAGTTCCAAGTTTACAAAAATATGTACCAATGACTACAAAAAATACGGCGGAAGACCTCGGTTAATTAAAATCATTTACTAAACCGATTTTAAAATTTATACTTGGACGCGAGTTGGCGTCGGTTAAGAAACTGACTATAATCCTCTTAATTATCAATAGTCACTATTTTATAGACGTAAAACTTAACGTTGTTTGGTTAAGTGAGGCCAATATATCTAACGACGTCGGGCGATGTTAAGTCGGTGGTCAAACCAACGTTATTACTTTTGAGTCATTTAATAACTGACGTTAACTCCAATATTAAACGTCGTTACGGTCTGCTTCTGTTGTAGTGAATAGATAGCACGAAATAGAAAACAAAACATTTTGAATTACAATTTGTTTATAACCTGACTTGTTTATTAGATTCAAAATTCATAATTTAATAACTTGCTTGTTTATTAAGATTCTAAAAGAGAAAACATTTTGAATTAAGATTCAAAATTAATATCACTAAATAACGTATGGTCAATTGGCCATGCCCTTAAATGGTATAAAGATAAAACCTGAATTTATGGTTATGAATATGAGTAATGACCAATGATCATTTCGTATAATTATAAATAGACTTAATACATGCCTGCAAATTAACAAGAAAAAAAAACATAACAAGAATTAGTTAAACCATTCAAAAGTGTGCAAGAAAGCGAATTGTATGATGATGGGTTTCTCAAAAATGTTGATTGTATTCACCATCACCGTTCTCATGGTGGTTTCCTCCATTTATTGCCAAACAAATGATCTCGTCTCCGGTATTTATATATTTTCATTAAAAATTTTATTATTATTGCATTGTTGTGGGTATATTTTTACTCTGGTATAAATTTCAAAATCATTTGTTAAAATAACTCTCCAAATTATTAAAAAAAAACTCGTTTTCGTAAAAAAAATTCTGAATATTTTTGATGTTGTAGAAAATAGTAATTTTTTATATCATAAACAATTTTATTTGTTGTGTGTGTATATATACACTTTATCAATGAATTGGGTTTTTCAAATAGGTAATTTTGCACAGAGCGAGGCCTCGAATATACTTTGCTTCAATCCTTGCAGTGATAAACTTGGCGACAACGAGTGGAAAGCGATTTGTGTGAAGAAGAAATACAAATAAGGTTCTTGTGTTGGTTTTGGAATTCCCCCTTCTTCCAAGTATTGTTGTTGTAAAACTTAATTAATTATTAATTATTGTTTGAATCAATAATAATACGAGAACAAAACCAATAATAATAGTGATATGTTGTAAATCTCTTGAAAAAATATAAGTTTTTTCGACCTTATGGCATTAATTCATTTGATTGATTACTGTTTGAGAAATTTATATTTAGGCTTATATATGTTGATATGTTTATATGTCTATTTGGTTATATTATAATTGATAGAACGTTTATTAATCCCTACGACCCAACATATCATAAATTGAATTACTAAAACATGATTGTTTACTTTTCTTTGATATTATATGTGGCATATATAATAATAGTTTTTAGGGTAATTTTTTGGGTTAGGGTTTATGATTTCGAGTTTAGGATTTAGTTTTATTTTATTGAGTAGATTGTGTCCGTTTAAAAATTTTAACTTTAGTATATGCAAAAAAAAGTAAATAATCAAATGAATTACTCTGAATTCTGATTGGAGCGGGTGAGCTGAGAGATGGGCTTTATTTTTCCGGCGTTTGAAGAGTTTTCAAGTTTTGAGTATGAATAAAGACGGAGTCGAAGATGTCTGGCATCGAAATCTAGGACACCCGTCAAATAGAGTTATAGAGTTGTTTCCAGTTGTTAGTAAAAGTATTCAAGATTTTTCATCTTGTGACGTTTGCCTCCAAGCTAAGCAATGTCGTGATTCAATTTCTACAAGTAATAATAAAGCGTCGAAAATTCTAGAAATGGTGCACTGTGATGTTTGGGGACCATATTGAATCCCAAGTCTTTGCAACGCTTATTATTTTCTTACAATAGTGGATGACTATTCTAGAGGAACTTGGGTATTCCTTCTTCACGATAAAGCTCAAATACAAAAGACTCTGAAATCTTTTCTGAAATTGGGTGAGCGACAATTTGGAAAAACAGTAAAGATTATAAGAAGTGACAACGGAACAAAGTTCATGTGTATGAGTGAATTTTTCAGAGAACAAGGAATAATTCACCAAACATCATGTGTGGGAACTCCACAACAAAATAGACGGGTGGAGCAGAAGCACCGTCATCTCTTAAATTTTGCTGAGCCTTGCTATTTCAGTCGAAACCGCCGACGAAATTTTGGGGTGAGAGTATCTTGACAACTGCATATCTAATAAATCGTACTCCTACCGCAGTGCTTGATGGCAAGACGCCATTTGAAATGTTGTACGGAACAGCTCCGAATTACGATAACCTGAAAGTATTTGGATGTCTTTGCTTACGCACACAATCAAAAGAGGAGTGGAGACAAATTTGCACCACGAAGCCGTAAATGTCTTTTGGTCGGGTATCCATTCAGGAAGAAAGGGTGGAATTTATATGATATCGAGAAGGCTGAAGTTTTCGCTTCTAGGGATGTCGTTTTTTGTCAAAGCAGAGTTCGCTTCTCTGCCTCACGAAGTCGATTCTGATAACATATTATTGATTATGGTTGGCTGTTCGAGATTCCTGCAACAAATTCACTGTCATCAATTGAGTCTATTTTAGCTGATTATGATGACACAACAACTCCGACAGCACCTCCGTCTGAACCTCTTACCGCAATGATACCTGCATCTTTTTCTTCAATTGAAACTATTGATTATGCATCTCCCGAGAATCGTGAACCTGTAATAGTTGACCATCATAAATCTGTGCAAATTCAAGTGCCTTAGAACCGTGATGTTCAACCTGCAATTGAGTCTACTGTCTCTGCTCCAACAGACACTGCAGAACCTTTGGGTAGAGGAAAACAACAGCGTAAACCTTCGGTTAAGTTGCTTGATTTTGTCTCACGAACAGTTCAGGTTGATCAATATGCGATAAAAGATCTCTCCGCTCAAAACCTGCAATATCCGATATATGATTATGTTGACTGCGAAAAGTTCTCTCTCACTCACCGAGCTTTTCTTGCAGCTATTACCGAAGGTGTAGAACCAAAATATTTTAAAGAAGCTATGCTAGACGAATGATGGCGTGATGCGTGTGGAAAAGAAATTGGCTCATTAGAAGAAAACAAAACATGGGTCATGGAGGAGTTACCTCCCGGAAAGAAACTCATTGGAAGCAAATGGGTTTTTCGCATTAAATACAATGCAGATGGTTCAGTTGAGCGTTACAAAGCTCGCTTGGTGGCACTTGGGAATACTCATGTCGAAGGGAAAAATTTTACAGAAACGTTTGCCCCTATTGTCAAGATGACGACCGTACGAGCTACGTTGGGTGTAGCTGCAGCTCGTAACTGGATTGTACATCAAATGGATGTACATAACGCGTTTTTGCACGGTGATCTCGATGAAGAGGTGTACATGAAGCCACCTCCTGGTTTTCTTACGGATAATTCTTCTCTTGTTTGCAGATTGAAGAAATCTCTATATGGTCTTAAACAAGCTCCACGATGATGGTTCGGAAATTTAATATCATCTCTTATTGAGTATGGTTTTACTTAGTCTTATAGTGATTACTCGCTATTCACTCTAAGACGAAACGGACTGGCGCTTTATGTCCTAGTATACGTCGATGATTTGGTCGTCACCGGTAATGATCAGATCGCTATTGACAATTTTAATTAAAGGGTATTTAAGCAAGTGCTTTCATATGAAGGATTTGGGAATTTTGAAGTACTTCTTAGAAATCGAAGTAGCAAGAAACTCGGAAGGTATATTTCTTAATCAAAAAAAGTATACATTGGACATTATTAAGGAAGTTGGTCTACTAGGAGGCAAGCCATCTGCCTTTCCCATGGAACAACATCATACATTACCGGTTGCTAACGGTCCTTTTCTTAATGATCCAAAGAGATATATCGTCGTTTAATAGGACGTCTCATCTATCTTCTTGCCACACGACCTGAGCTCACTTACTCCGTCCACATCTTAACGCAATTTATGCAGACACCGAGAGTGGAACATTGGGATTCAGCCATTTGCGTGGTCCGCTATTTGAAAGGAACTCCGGGTCAAGGTATTCTCTTCCGTTCTGACTGTGATCTTCGTTTACATGCTTAGTGCGACTCAGACTGGGCTGGTTGCCCCTTGACAAGACAATCACTAAGCGGTTGGTTCGTTACTCTTGGGTTGTTATTAGATCGATGCTTGTTTCTTTTGCAGTTTTATAGACAATATTAATCTTGCAATATTTTGCAAATTGAAGGGTTTTTTTTGTTTTTGCATTTTTCCATCTATTAAAGGGTCCATCAGTTGAATTCCTATACAAATATTCTAACCCAAATATTCACTATACTGAATGTGGGTTCACAGCTATTATCTTGATTTTAGTTTAATTGGCTATTTCCAATTCACTGTATTTTCTCACTTAAATTTAAAAATTTTAAAATTTAAAACCAACCCGCGTTGGTTCAGTTGGTAAAGGAATTTTTATGTGGGCTTTCGCTACCTGGATTCGATTCGGGTTGGCCACAGAGGTTTTCACATGGCTCCCCGTAGCTCCGGGATTAGTCGGATCTCATGGCCAGTTGACTTGAAAAGTAGCTCGGAACTTATAATGTCCGTTGAACCATTGAACCGAAAACCCGAGTTATCAAAAAAACAAAAAAAATGAAACTATTGAAAATTAAATAAAACATACTCCGATAGAAATAAATCAATCATTCTATCTCTTAAATGTGTCGGTTTATTAAGTTTCTACAAGATGTATATATTAATGGTCACTTGGTCATATCCTGAATGCTGAAAATGGAAAAACGAATTAATGGTCATGAATATGAGGTATATATGACCGACGACCATTTCGTCTAATTATAAATAAACTTACTATTACATGTTTGTGCATTAATAAATATGCAAGAAAAACATATGCTAGAAATAAAGTAATAAACCAATAATTCAATCTCTTAAATATGTCGGTTTACTAAGCTACTAAAAGAGATACTAATGGTCAATTGGTCATACCCTGAATGGTAAATATGTAAAAACGAATTTATGGTTAATGCACAAACATGCAAGGGCGTGACCGACAATCTCTTAAATGTGTTGGTTTGCTAAGTTACTAAAAGTTGTGACCAACGTCTAATTATAAATAGACTTATCACATGTTTGTGCATTAATATGCAAGAAAAACATAAGAATATTTAGTGTGTAAGAAATCGAGCTGTATGAAGATGGATTTCTCAAAATTGTTGGTTGTCTCCACCTTCGCTATTCTCATCGCGATTTCTTCAGTCCATTGTCAAACAAATGATCTCATCTCCGGTATTTATATACTTTCATTTTTTTTTTTATCTGCATTATTTTGGATATATCTTTTAAACGTTTTAGATCACATTTCAGCATCATTTATCAAAATAATTCTTAAAATTATCGGAAATCTTTGTTTAGTTTTTTATATGTGTATCTTTACGAGTTAGGTATGATATGATAATATCTTAAATTAGAAATATAACATAAAAAATTAACACAAGATTATATTAAAGCACGATGGATTATACCATTGAAAATAAAATTTAAATTTTGATATAATTCAAATAATTCATATTAATATTAGTCAATAGTTTATTTTAAATATTTTGAAAAAAAATTGATATAATATTTTGACAAAAAGTAAAAAATCGACATAATATTTTGACAAATGATTGTGAATGCATTAGAATAATTTTTGTTGAAGTTAGTAGTTAATTTATTAGGTAAGTTACGTTGTCATATATTTTACATTTTGAATAGATATCATTAATTTTGTAATGATTATAAAAATAAATAATTAGGGATAGATTTATGAGTGGCAAGACATGTAAGTTTCTTTTTTAAAATAGAAGGCTATTTGTATTTAATCTAATTCTTTGAACAAACAAATATGTCTAGAATAAGTTTTCTTGAGGCACATCAGCAGTATATTGTTTTCCTTGATAAAAAAGATTCCTAGAATCACTTTGCTACATTCACTCGTACGTTTTTTTTGGTCAACCATTCACTCTTGTGGTTCTCTTGATAGTTTCCTATGACATTTTCTTTGGTATATGTTTCTTTATTTTACTATGACATTTTCTTTGGTATACATAATTCGTATCCTTCTCCAAGAAATTAAATAATTAGTTTTCTTTTAACGATGGTAGCTGAAACGGGAATGAAAGTGCAAGCTGCGCCTCCAAATTGTGGAAAAGAAACTCAAGAATGTAACGATAGGTTCCTGGATGAAGACTGCACTAGATTTTGTGTACATCTGTCTTACAAACATGGCGTTTGCATTCTAACGGAAGGACTTATAGGACCTAAACCTCCTAAATATAGTTGTTGTTGTGATTAAATCAAATATATCATTCTTCCTCCTCCTTCATCAATTATGTTTATCATTAGGGATTCTTTGCTATTTTATCATTTTTTCAATATCTACTTAGTTTTCTAACACTTTACAGATATTCCTTAAGAATGTAACACTTTCGTTACTGTTTTACCACAAAATGGACCAGATTGCCACTAATTTATGTACAGACATATTCGACTTTTTGTCAGAGAAGAGAAAAAGCATAGTGTAGACGTGTGTCAGAGGAGAGATGACTATTCTCCTCATCGTATTTTCTTCCTTGAACCTTTACTCTCATCCATCAAATAGAGCGTCTCCTCCTCCATCGCCGCTACCAAACCTTTCCATCGAACCACCATCGCCTCTGACATCGATTCCAAATCTGGCAAGATCTCGATCGCTAAGACAAACGAAGCCACCACCAACAACCTCTGCACCAACCACGAACAAATCATGGCCCATGTTAAGGACCTACGCAGCATCTCTGACGCAGAATTAGATAGCGTAAACGCTGAATGTTTTATACTTGTTTAATCTAGTAATGTATTATTATCACTGATAAAAAATAAACCCAAACCAACAAGAAATAAAATAATAAAGTAACAATACGATCATTGGTGCTTGGATTGTATCGAAGAACAGTACGGCGTGGAAGAAACACGCCGGTAAAAACGCGTGAGATAGGGAACATGAAGTGGGTCCGAGCGAAACACATAAACCAGAGAGGCTAGTTGACCCGCACGTGAACCGGAGCAGGAACCAAGTTTGAATCGACAAAAAACGTGTAAAGAGACTTGAACAGAGAAAACTCCGAAGAGTAAAGGAGATAACGCCACCGTGTGCAAACGGCGGAGAGTAGTAACATACGAAGAATTAGGGAGAAGCAAATCTCTGATATGTAGTCGAGGCACATAAACCAGAAAATCAAAAATTCGAGGAAGAAATTGAGAAGGGGCACACGGAATTTGAGACGGCGATCTAGGATTTTTGGTCAGAGAGAAACCGCAGAGCGATTGAGAAGAAGGAAGAGAGATCGGAAGTGATAGTGGTGGTGAGACAGAGAAAATCATTTTTGGGATATGATATGATGATGCAGTTGCAAGAGAAAAGCGAAGAGAAAGAGAGAGTGAGGGGTGGAAGAACGAGAGAGAGGGAGGGAAGGAAGGAAGGAAGAGAGAGAGAGAGGGGAGTCGAAAGAACGAGAGAGAGAAGAGGGAGGGAAGGAAGAGAGAGAGAAGGAGGGAGGGAAGGAAGGAAGAGAGAGGGAGAGTGGGAAGAATGAGCGAGAATGAAGAGAGAGAGAGGTATGTCGTCAGACGATTTGGTTGCATACAATACACACTTCAGCAAGAGAGAGGGGTAGGACGGTCTTTTAAAGAGAGAAAGTATTAGTTTATTTTAATAATTGTTGAAAGTGTTAGAAAACTAAGAGAGTTTTCCAAAAGTGACCCACGGTGCCAATTGTTCTTATCATTACCACTATAATTTTTTTGGTCCTAAATGGTATAACTTTTAAGTAATAAATTAGTTACATTCATTAACAAAAAAACTAATATACGAAAAAGAATTTGGAAGTTATGACCACTTTTGATAAATTTGATAAGAGTAAAAACACAAAATGTTTAAGAATTATTATTAGACTCTTATAAAAATAAAGTTACATAATATATAGACTTATATATCGGTAGGAGTAATCTAGATTTCCTAAATTTATATAAATATAAATGTAAATAATATATTTAGAGAATTGACCAAGAATTTGGGGAAGAGAAGAGATACTAGAGGAAGAAACTACTCGATTTAATTGATCGTTTCATTCGATGGTTCTGTTGATTGGCTAAATACAAAGCAACCATAAACATAAAAGGCTGAGTTTCCAAACAAAGTTGATTGCTCAAGAAGTCAGTTGGGCCTCTCCGACTCTTCCTCAAGAGCAACTTTCTCAACAGCAAGTATGGCTTTCAATATATCTATTTCACTGCATAGCTGCACGGATTTATGACGGAATATTACCTCTTCTATAGTAACTTCATTCAGTAGGTAGTCATAGTCTGAGAGTGAGCTTTCTCCAGATGGGAATGGTGTAAACCCTCTCCGCCTCAAATCCTCAACAAGATCAGGCTTGAACAGAGAAAATGCTTTGATATCTTTACTTCTAACTCCACTAATAAATTTCAGTTTGTTTTCTAGTTTTAGCAGCTCAAGTTCAAGATTCTGCACGCAGACAGTTAAACTTAGACCATTGACTCAATCATATATAGACAATTAATTTTAGATTTTCGAAACCTTTCTCTCCTCAGCTTGAATCCTGTCAATGAAAGTTGCCAAACTACCGCCAGATTTCGCCGCCACTAAATACAAACAGAGTTTAAACATTCATCTAGAAACGACCAATACAGACAGATTAAACACTCGCATACCTGGCGTTATCTCCTCGTTCGTCTTTCCCGCTCGCGATGCCGACGCCTTCACCACATCGACGTTGTTGAGTTTGGCAGCCATGGTAGGGGACGAGTGAGTTTTCTTGAGAGATTGTAGATCTCACGGATGGAAGAGGAGAGAATAAGGGGAAAATTAGGGTTTGTGGAATGCTGCCTCAACGTTTTTTAGGGTGAAATAAGTTTTTTTTTTGGGGGGGGGGCATTTTTAGTATATTAGATAAATTTGATGTTTTTTTCCGGCCGCTTTTTTGAGGTTTTTCTTTTTCTAAAAACTGTCATGGGCCTCAGGCCTAGCCCCTCCCGCCACTCCGCTAGAGGCATGGGAATACTATTATTTGTTCAGCTGATATTCACCAGGCCTCTAGGTTTGCTGACTATATAATAACATTAACATATAATCATAATTCCTAACAATTGGTCCAACATGTTGGAAATATACAAACTCCAACATATGTAACAACGAAGGCACAAACGTGAATCAAAGAAGTAAAAAAATAGAATTCGTAAAGAGAAGCAAATCACGACCCCTTTTTCCACTCTCTAATTTTTATTTTCAAACGAGGAAAATAGAAAGAAAAACTAAACCATAACTCATAGGAATTGGATCTAGGCTCTGCTACTATGATAAATTGATGAGAGTAAGAACACAAAGGTATTTAGAAAAATTATCATTTACATAATACATAGACTAATATAGCGGTAGGAGTAATCTAGATTTCCTAAATTAAGATAATATAAAAGTAAATAATATATTTAGAGATCAAGGTAAATTTCCTAACTAAAATATTTGCGTATATCCGAATCTTCTAGATCATTCTTGGTGATTTTCATAATCTTGATCTCTCAATTTGGGTTGATCTCCCAATAACTTTTATCTAATTATACGTCAAACCATATCTTAAAAACTATATGTATTTTATTTTTATAGAAAATTTGAGTGCTACAGAGAGAGTTTTACAATAAGTTCTTCCAAATTCTTGGATGCATTCACGGTGGTGGTTATGTTGAAAATTTCCTATTATCTTTTTTGGGTATATTTTGTTATGTTTTCGACTAGGGCTGGGCTAGATCCAGATATCCGGGAATTTCAGGATATCCGGATCCGGATCCTAGTTTTCACTATCCGGATCCGGATCTGTGGCATCCAGATATCCGGACTTCGGATATCCGCCAGAAAATAAGATATCCGCCGGATATCCGGATCCGGATTCAGATCCGTAAAAAATTAATAAAAAAATTAAAATCTAGAATCTCATATTTTTAACAACAAAATATAATAGTAAAGAAACACAAAATAACATTTAAACTGTTTTAACACATCGCCCACCTAGCAAAAGATTGATCAAGTAGCAAAAGATTAAAGTCATGCTTAATACACCATGTAGCATACTACAACAAACCATTAATCAAGTAGAGTGTATCTTCAAGTTCATGTACCATTCGTCCTCAAAAACCTTCATTCATAACCTGAAATATGAGTTTTATATCAAATGGATATAAAGAAACACACGAAACAAGTACAAAATAAACAATTGTCAAATTTTTTAACAAGTCCCAACAAAATAGAGTATCCAGTTTGGCTCTTCTTCTCATGTAACCTAATAGGCAAATATGCATATTCTCTCTTTGAAACCTATGAAATCCTTAGGATTCTTAACTACTCGTTAAACTATAGTACCACATGCACTTCCTAACAATGAAAAACCAATTTTTGTTAACTAATCAGACGAGATTTACTAATTCTCTATCACTGAAAATCTTAAAAGCATATATAAGCCATAACTCTCATATCTGGAAAGTTTCTCCAACCTATTAATCTTAAACGGAAATTATTACCTCCTCATATCCATTGGAACTGAATTTCACATCAAGTCAAGTCTGATCCTGTTTGAACCTGGAAAGCTTTCACTTCTATAACATATAACAATCATTAGTACTTACACGGTTTACATCATAAAGTACAAGATATAAAACATAACATGAATACCTTCTTCGATATTCTCAAGCTCATCTACCAGTTCTTCTGCATTTAAATCTTCACCATCATCACGATACCAATCTTGAGTGCAGATAAGAGCTTCAACAGTTCTTGGTGTCAAAGAACTGCGGAAACGATTTAATACTCGACCGCCTGCACTAAATGCAGATTCTGATGCAACAGTTGACACAGGTATAGCCAGCAAATCTCTTGCCATCAGTGATAAAACCTTATATTTAGAACTTGTTATCCTCCACCAATGTAATATGTTAAAACTTGGATTCTTTATGTCCTCCCGAATATCATCCATGTAAGACTCTAGCTCTGATTTCCCATCATCAGCCTCTTCACTTTCCTCAGCTTCATCAAACATTGCATCCATCAACGAATGTCCCTTCTCTTTTTCCTTAGAAACTGACCTTGAATTTCCTTTCTCTTGGGGAGATTTCAATGAATCTTGTGACTCGAGCTCTGATTTATAATATGCATATAATCTGTTTATAGTTTTTGTGATCTTCTCAATCAAACAACTAGCCTCAGGTTTAGGGTAAGTTCCTTCAATCATCCACTTTACCCATCTCATTTTGTATCGAGGATCAAGGACATCAGCAACATAGATCATCATATTTGTATTCTCAAAGTTTCCCCAATACTTATAAAACTTGAGTTTCATTTTATTAGCCATAGCTTTCTTGTGTTCATCCTCCATCATGTCCATCTTCACTATCATCCAACCCACTCCGAATATCTCTTTCATATATGTATTCCCAGTCACTTATTTAGACCCTGAAATATTCTTAGTAGCATCATAAAAATGCTACAAGATAGGGGATAATCCACTAGCATAAGCCCAATCAGCATCACTTGGTGTAGTTCCACAAATTTTGGTAATTTCTGAGACATACTTATCATCTTCTAGCTCAAGCATATCAAATCCTTTCTTCAGTCCCACATCAGCTTGTAACATCAAAAAGGTTGAATTCCATCTTGTCTCAACATCTAAGCAAATACCAGCTTTACTTTCAACTTTTTGAAGCTCTAAACACTCTTTAAACCTTTTCAGCCTATTAGGAGAAGATCGAACATACTTAACAGCTGATCGAATCCTTGAGACTGACTCATGCACCTCCTGAAGACCATCTCTCACAATCAAACCCAATATATGGGCACCGCATCGCATATGAAGAAATTCCGCATCCAAAATAGTTGTTCCCCATGATGTCAACTTTCTTTTCAAGTACTTTAATGCAAGATCATTTGAGCTTGCATTATCTACAGTAATGGTGAACACTTTGTTGATTCCCCAAAAAACTAAGGACTTTTCAACCGCTCTACCAAGTGTTTCACCAACATGATTGTCAACTATCCAGAAATTGATGATTCTTTTGTCTAGCTTCCAATTCTCATCAATATAGTGAGCTGTTAAGAACATGTAGCTCATATTCTGTACGGATGTTCAACAATCCGTAGTCAGAGAGATATTACCTTTATAGTTCCTAAAAAACTTCCTTAGTTTGCTCCTTTCCTCCTCAAAAATTAGCAAACAATCTTTAGCTACTGTTTTACGACAAGGGATTTCAAAACGAGGTTGAGCAATACTCATGAATCTTCTAAATCCCAAATGTTCAACAAATCTAAAAGGCAGCTCATCCATAATAATCATTTCTACTAATGCCTTACGAGTCACATGTTGACTAAAAGCCAAGAAAGACGGTGTTTTGCTCCCTGAACTCCCATCTATTTTATTTTGGTGATATAAAGTTGACTGTTTCAACTTTTTACCATCTATTTCAGCATCAGANAATTCCATCTTGTCTCAACATCTAAGCAAAGACCAGCTTTACTTTCAACTTTTTGAAGCTCTAAACACTCTTTAAACCTTTTCAGCCTATTAGGAGAAGATCGAACATACTTAACAGCTGATCGAATCCTTGAGACTGACTCATGCACCTCCTGAAGACCATCTCTCACAATCAAACCCAATATATGGGCACCGCATCGCATATGAAGAAATTCCGCATCCAAGATAGTTGTTCCCCATGATGTCAACTTTCTTTTCAAGTACTTTAATGCAAGATCATTTGAGCTTGCATTATCTACAGTAATGGTGAACACTTTGTTGATTCCCCAAAAAACCAAGGACTTTTCAACCGCTCTACCAAGTGTTTCACCAACATGATTGTCAACTATGCAGAAATTGATGATTCTTTTGTCTAGCTTCCAATTCTCATCAATATAGTGAGCTGTTAAGCACATGTAGCTCATATTCTGTACGGATGTCCAACAATCCGTAGTCAAAGAGATATTACCTTTATAGTTCCTAAAAAACTTCCTTAGTTTGCTCCTTTCCTCCTCAAAAATTAGCAAACAATCTTTAGCTACTGTTTTACGACAAGGGATTTCAAAACGAGGTTGAGCAATACTCATGAATCTTCTAAATCCCAAATGTTCAACAAATCTAAAAGGCAGCTCATCCATAATAATCATTTCTACTAATGCCTTACGAGTCACATGTTGACTAAAAGCCAAGAAAGACGGTGTTTTGCTCCCTGAACTCCCATCTATTTTTTTTGGTGATATAAAGTTGACTGTTTCAACTTTTTACCATCTATTTCAGCATCAGAAGCTTCTGGACGTAACATTTTCCATGTATTCTTGTGTTTTAACATCGCACTAGTTGTGGAACCATCCTTAGTTGTACAACTAATCAAAGCAGAACAATGCATACACCTAGCCTTATCGGGAACATCAGACTTCGTAAAATGCAACCAGGCATCAGACTTTTTTTTTTACCTCAGAAGTTGTTGAAGATTCAGCCTCTCGAGCTTTTTCTTCAGTTTCTTGTTTAGAGCTCTCAAACGCAACACCACAATTGGCTGTGGATTTTGTAGCATCTTCGGTAGATTCCATCTAAACAAAGAAAAACCAATCATTATTATAAACATAAGAGACAAAAATTACTTGCATCATTAAAAAGAATCCCACACAGGAAGAAATGCACATAATCCCAATTCCACACGAAATAGCAGCAGAGTCACACGAAGAAAGAAACGTAAAGCACACAAACATAAGTTTTTAAAATTTAATTGAGAAAGACGTGAAGTTACCTCACAACACTAAAGAAAGCCCACGAGTCCGGTGACAACAATATAGAGAAGAAACGATGAATATCGGAGACCAATGACCAAGAAACGACTATATAGAGAATAAACAATGAAGATCGGAGACTGGTGACTAAGAAACTCGCCGAATTGAAAGTTACTGTATTTAGGGTTTAGGTTACGAACTTACGATTTGGTGAAGGTGTTCATGTGTGAAGATATCAAAAGAGTGGATGAGATATTTTGATAATGATTTGGGCCGAGAATTATGTATTATTTGGTTTCTTAAGTTTTAAAATTGGGCTTTATTTTAGTATTTTAATTGAGTGTTAAGTTTTGAAAGTGTGCTTTGTCTAAAAACAAAATATAATAAAACTAATCTACTACGGATCTCGGATATTTGAGTCTAAAATAACCTATTATCCGGATCCGGATCCGTTATTTTAGTATCTGGATCCGGATCTGGCCCCTCCGGATATCCAAAAATTCAGATCGGATCTCAGCGGATCCCGGATCTCGGATCTCGGATAATAATTTCAACCCTATTTTCGACTATTGTTAATGTATTTATTCATACTTTTTTCTTCAAAAATAGTTTATCGTGATGGTTGTAGAAGTGACATAAAACGCTAAAACTATAGCTCATACGTGTTTTGATCATTGTGACAAGACGTTCCAAAGTCTTTCACTGGTGGTAGTTGCATTAAAAAGAATGGACTTCTCGATGGATCTTTTATTGATCGCTTTTGTTGTTGTAATCATTATGTATAAAGATCATATATACATAATGTAAAGCGACCTATCTCATTCGACAATTAATTTTGAGTTAGAATTTCATGCATCTTTTGAATTATGAACATGTAATGTAATATTTATAAGAAACCGGAGTTGCTAGAACTTTCAAGAAATAGGAGAAGCCCATTCTAACAAGTGTTTCCGCAAGTAGTCAAGTACACACAGTGAAACACTCAAGTTTATTAAAGCTAAAACGATGGGAATTACGTAAGCAAAAAAATAATTATTTCATTTATTTTTTTCATTTGGTTTCGTTATTTTATTGTATTTTATGGCTGCAAGGTTCGATGAATGGTTAGGCATATGTTAGTTTTAAATTATCCAAGAAATTGGAATGGACCACTTATTTATTCAATACTATGCTATGTATATATCTATAATCTAAACGTATCTTATTATATAAAGTTGGATTTCTTAACGTGAACGTGACACGTATGATAATTCTCATTCACGAGATCGTGACATGTGTCATTGTTAATTAAGATTGCGACATGTGTCAAAATAATAATCTGAATAAAAAATAAAAATAAAAATGGAAATTAAGATTCTAACTCACGAGAT
>PKMM01011750.1:233496-263565 GCA_002933915.1 Eutrema heterophyllum | reverse complement strand
CATGGTTACGTAAAGAGAAAATTCATGTTACGTAAAAACAAAAGCCTGATCGCGCCAAGTGTCAAGTCAATCGATCAGATTCTGACATGTGTAAAAGAAATTTCCAAAAAAAATTCAATTAGTTTTTAACACATAATATTAACAATAGAATGATAAGTTTATAATCAATTCATACTCCTACAAAATAAAATTAATAAACAAAAAGTAAAAATAAAATAGTAAATTTATCTTAAAATTCAAAGTTGATTAAAAAAGAAAAAATATTAATTAATAATGGAAAAACTTAAAATCTATTAATAAAAAATGTCAAAATTCAGAAAATTTAATAATCTATTCATAATCTTAAAAGGTAAAGTTACTAAAAAAATATATAAAATATTAAATTTATCTTAAAAGGCAAAATTAATATAAAAAGAGAAATTTTTTTATTAGTTTTTCCATTTTTATATTATGGAAACAATTAATTAGTAATACTAAAAGGAAAAATTCTAATTTCTCACCACTATATAAACCACAATTTGGTAGTATGTCAATTACACACCAAAAAAATAAAAGTCCAATAATCATATCCAAAACTATTTACTGTATATGCTTCACCAAATTTTTCCTTCAATGTATATATTTATTTCATCGGAAACTTCATTTTTAAATTTATATATTATATATTTTCACGGATGATCTATTTTTTTTCCATTTTTTCGGTTTTAGTTTTTTTTTTAAGGGAAATATTAAATTACAACTTATCTAGTATATACATAAATGTCATTCAGTCAATTACAAAATTTCAAAGTAGCATCTAGCTACTACTTAATTAGTTTATGATATGTGTATATAGACGTTCAAAATCAACCTAACGAACAATAATTTCTTTTTTTCACAATAAAAAAAGAAAAGGAATATTAAAGCCACATTACTTTTGTTGTATTATATACAAGAAACTGAGTACGACTAGAAGAAGACCTTAATTTTGGTGTAAACAAATGAAAAGTTTTTCGAATAAAAAAAAAACAATAGTTGAAGAAAAAGCATAACAAAGGCAAGATAATAATAGACTAAGCTCTTAAAATACAAAGTATGTAGCACAATTATGAACCCCCATAAGAATAAAAACAAAAACAAATAAGAACAAGAAGAAGTTGCATATTATGATAGATTCAAAGCATTATTATTATAGTCATGATGATGATGAAACATCAACATGTCGCTACCGTAACTCTCTCTATCATCTTCGCTTCCACCATTGATATAAACCGTGGAAGATGAATTCAACGGCGTCGAGCTGCTCGAAGAAGTTCCCGGTAGCATTGATGAACTGAAATTCCATCCGGCCGTAAATCTCTCACCGTCGCTAATTTCATCGGATACAAATGCGGCCGATGGATAGTTTCCGGTCAGAGGTACCTGGTTAATAGACTGGCCATTTGAACCGGTGTAATTGAAATAATTTTCCAAGTATTCTCCATTGTTTTGCCACTGAACCGGTGGTGTGGAGTTGAGCAAACCGGTGAAACTGGTTTGGTGATGGTTTTGAAGCTGTTGGTGTTGTTGGTATGATTCGGTTTGGACGTTGTTGAGAGAGGCAGTGAAATGATTCAAGATTTCGGGATTAATACTTGAAGTAGTGAGATCAAATGGACTATTCATCGGTTGCGACATAGATTTGAAGAGAGATGAAGTGAGAAACGAAGAGAGCTGAAGAAGATTGATTCGGGGACAATGAGTCACTGGATCAATCCCCATTCGTAAGAGTTTCTTTTTTATATGTGTGTTCCAATAATTTTTTATCTCGTTATCTGTTCTTCCTGGCAAGTGAATAGCAATAGCTGACCATCTATACACAGAAGAGAAAAAACGAGTTAGATCTTAAAAATAAATTGAAGTGACAAGTAATAAATAATAAGTTTTGAATTGCTAAGGTATTAGCTGCCTAAAGAGTTGAAGATCGCAAGCTAAGCTTTAGACATTTGACTTTGATATAGTGCTTATGTTCTTGTTTTTTAGCTGAATTACATAGAATATGCAAGTAGTATTCTAATAAAATATAAAGACATGGTTATGGAAGTCCAACGAAGTAGGTGTAGTAGTGGAAAATAGGTCACTTGATTTAATTTAATATATACAAAAAAATCACTTAACAATTATACCTAAAAGAAGACAAAAAAAATGTAAAAAAATACTAACTTGTTTCCAAGAAGACGATGAAGTTGAATGATAGTCTCTTCCTCTTGAAGAGAAAACTCTCCTCTCTTGATATCGGGTCTTAGATAGTTTGTCCATCGTAATCTACAACTCTTCCCGCATCTTTTTAACCCTTTTCAATATATGCACCAAGAAAACGGAATTAGAAAACATGATTGTTTTAAATGTAAACACTAACGTTGATATATATATGATATAGCATGCTAATCATTATTACTAGTAAATTTTAAACGCAAGTGTCAATGTAAACACAGAACGCAAGAAAAACGTAGCTTATAGGCTTTATCTACGTACGGTTTGCGCATGTGTTACACTTGCATGATATAAAATTGTAAATTTTTATACCACAAACGTATATACAAAACGCAAGAACACAATCATAGTATATATGAATTAGCTAGGGTTTGTGCGTATGTGTAATATTCATGTATTGCGGTAGGTATTTTACCGGCGTTCATGGGAAGGGTTCGCCATTTTCCGGGACCGTGCGTCTGTATATAGCTGACTAGCTTCTCGTCTTCCTCTGGAGTCCATGGCCCTTTCTTCACTTCACTTTCCTCCGAGCTTGAAGATTTTCCCATCTCTTTTCAAATGTTATTTGTTAGAGAAAGCTAGAGAGAGAGAGATAAATGAGCTAATAATAGTTTTGAGAACTTGATTACAGAGCAAATATGTTTTTTTGTCATGAATATGTATATATAGAAATATATATATGTGGTATATGCAAAGTCAAGTCAAGGAAATTCGGTACCGCCCTTCCATCATCTATCCGAATACGTGTCTTTTCTTGATGATATACGGAGAAAAAAAGATGCAGAAAATAACAGCTTATTATGTTGACAAAAACAAGTGTGTAATTTTTTTAAATTAAAAGGCTTATGGTAACAAACAAAAAGTTCTCTGACCAAACAAAAAGAAAAAATAACAAACAAAAAGCATGAGACTAAGCGATCTTTATTAACCCTAAAATAATTAATTGTGATGGAGAGAGAACACGTGGCAAAATCTCAGCGGCGTATGAGGACGTGCGATAGATAAATGAGGAAGGTTCTATTTGTTTTGGTCTCTTTGTCTCAAATCATCAAACAGTTTGCAGAATAGCTCTGTTTATTTTATTTTTTTTATTAAACGCAAGATAGCTCTGTTTTTTTTTTTTTTTTATATTAAATTCGAAAGTAATCTCAAATCATTAACGGACCTAAACTAATCTTCTGAGCGAGAATGACACAATCCATTTATGATACCCCACTTGACCAAAAGTAAATTTGATAATTCCACATCCGAAAAGATTCGATCTCTGGCTTATACCAACATAGTCGAATAGTTTCTGGATAAGAACCACTCAACCAAAACCTCTCGGTTAATATTCTCCTGATGGTTAAGATTGGTCTGTTGCGTGCATATTTAATGCCTATGACTCATAGACATCACTACATAATAAATAAAAGTTTGTTTTTAAAGAGGATATAGTAATAAATAAAAGTTACGTAAATACCAATATGCAAAAAGATGAAACTATCGTTTCATTATATAAAGAACGAATAAACAATGTAAGAAAGAAGAGAGATAAATGGAACTCACATGAGTTTTTTTTTTCTTTTTCGCATGAGTTTTTTTGGTTAAATATAAAATTTTATATTAATTTTTGTTTTTGACAGAAAGTTACAGAAATATCGAGAAAATGGAAAAACCAAAAGCTAATGTAAAAGAGTGTTATAAGATCATATGTAAAACTCTTATCCATAATTTATTTCTTCAAATTGGTGTTGCTTATTCTCATAATATCTTAAGTCGAAAACATATGTTCTATTGACTAAAGCAAGTATATAACACAGCTGCCGTTTTTACAAAAGAACAAAAAAACATAACTGATAATCTAAGTCTCTAAGACATGTATATTATTTTTTACCAAGTTAGGTGAATTAACGACAAAGCGTCGTTGCAGTGCAACATACGTAACGAACAAGCAATATTACTGTTCAAAATACACGTGTAACTAATGAAACTATAGTATATGTACATGTGTCTGAAAGTGAGTGAGTGCTAACTTGCTAATACAGTAATACCGCCGGCTATCATTGGATAGTTTGGATTGCAGAGAGTTCGGTTTCAATCCGAAAAATGAATGATTGGAGATTTAAAAAAAAATTAATTTGCCTACAATTTTTTTTATTTATTTAACATTTATAAGATTATTACTGTTTCAGTTAAATAGTCATTTTTGATTTAGTATACAAGTTTAATTTTTGCCACAGGACAAGTTTAAAATTATTTGAACAAGTTATAGGTTTTTTCTTTATCTGTCGAAGTTATTGAAGTTGTTAAACCAAATAATACACTGAGAAAACAAAAATACTCATCCTGTTTTAATTTCATTGCAAGATATTATTAATGTTTAGACTAATTATAATGGATTTGTTCTTTGAAAAGTTGGAATCATTCAAAAAAATTTGAAATTTTATCCGAATAGATGTCAACCGATTCTCAGAATACTGGTTGAATGGTTCAATTCTTAAATTGAGATACCAGGATTTATATTCCTTTATAACGATTTTAGAATCCGTAAATAAAATTAATCTATATTTCGATCGAAAACTCTCTGATTATTAAAAAAATAGCATCCATAATATTTATTAAAAAATTATCGACCATCAAAGATTTTTAAAATTAAATAATGTTGTTGTGAAGTTGATTGTGTTTGGAGTAATTATTTTTTAAATTACTTTCTCTGTAACTATAAGATTATATTTTTAAATTCTTTTTGTTTCATAATTATTCATTTTTAGGTTTTCTATGTATTTTTATTAGTTGATGTTAATAACTAGATTATAAAATTGATAATTTTGAATTTATTAAATTATTATTGACTCATAGTTATGAAATATGATACATTTAATTAAATATTAATTATTTTTATTTTATTAGAAATAGATGGAGTATTTAGATACCTACCAGCGATGAATAATGATAATTAGTAAGACGACAAAAAATCCAGATAATCTGGTCAAATGTTAGATTATGTTACTGCCTGATTTATCTACAACAATCCCAACAACCCAATATTAAAATTTAAATATCACAATAATTTGTCTTCTTAGTAACATTAATTAATCACTGTCATAGAAAATTTTGATGAGCGCAATGGGGGCCTTGTTTCAAATTTATTAGTTATCTTAAAAATTTGCAACTATCAATTATGCAAGTCTTATCACAAAATCTAATATGCAAGTAACTCCGCACCACCGGTTTAACCCGGTTCAAACAAAGATCGGCTCAATTTGATTCCGATCAACGACATCTCAAAAACTTCGAAGATTTAATTTAGATCAACCCATTTATCAGCTTCCGGGCCCATTAAACCCGACAAAGCAATGTTGGCGCCGACCTGTGAGATAGAAGGAAAATACTCAACGATAAGTACTAACTCCCGAGAAAAACGGAAGTTATCTATATCACGTCCGAGGAAAAAAAGGAAATTGTCTCCGAGAATAGAAGAAAACCATCGTTATCGGCTCGAACGGGAAAAGGAAATTACCACGTCTTAAACCGACTACTACACCTATAAATAGGGAAGCTCTCTATGCCTAAATACCATTCACAATGATTCTCACCCCGAGAGCTAAGAGACCAATTGCTGCAAAGTTTCCGGCGATAGTTTCTAGCTCATTATTCCGACGACCTAATTTTCCATGTACTTCGTCGAGATTTACTTAATAAAATGAGATTATAATCCCTTTATTACCTCTTTACCCCTTGTGTGATATCAATATCTTGCAATTAGCGCCGTCTGTGGGGAACTCGGATCTTAAAATCGATAAGTAAACTTGGCGATGGCAGGAACACCGACAGGCTCACCTCGCGGAGAAAACAACAACAACACACTGGAAGACAACAACCCGGCAGATCCGGCAACTAGGGTCATACCACCGACACCTGTAAACGCGGAGAACGCCGCACCTGCCAGACAACCTGACCATGTCATCATCATGCAGGCCTTGGCTGCGCAGATCGCAGAACTATCTCGACAAAACAACAAACAGTTTGACGTATTGACAACAACCTAAATCGTCTTCAGTGACATCACAAAAACAAGAATTCGGGTGATCTAGCTGAGAACTAAAAAGGTTTTCTTGGCTTTATCAACATTGCCAAGGTGCCTCTTTCCCTTTTTGAATTGAACCTCACATTTAGCAATCACCTCTCTCTGAGCATTTCTTCTTTGTGAAAGAGCTCCGCCCGAGACGCCCTCAGCCTGGTCGTTTCGGACTTCAGTGTCTTAACAACGGCGTCTCTTTCAGCTTCAAGCGTAACATTTGCGGCTTTGAGAGTGGCAAGTTTCTTTTTAAGCTCAGCCACGGCCCATGCGGCCTGCTCCGACTTCTCCTTCTCGGCATCCAGATCCTTGTTGACCACACCGAGTTCAAGCGCTTCACGCCGCGCCATATTGAGTTTGCGATCTGACGATCTCCTTCGTTTGACTCATCATTTGAACACATGAACAACAAGGAAAATCATAATCGAGCTTAGCTAAAAATACCAAACTTAAAAAAAAACAAAAAAAACTATTAACTCGAACTTACATCCGCGATAGTGCGAGCCAGCCTTTTGAAAGCCGCGACTTCCTCAAGTTTATCGGTGGGAGGAAGATCTCGAGCCCCGAGCTTGATATGCTGATAGAGTTCGGCACACACTTCCATATTATTGATAAACGACTCATCCTTATTGTAGTCAAACTTAACGGAATGAACCGAGGAGCGTCTAACTTTGGGCCTTTTAGAGGCAGTGGTCTTGCTAGTATGTGTACCATCACTGATCTCTATATCCCTCGACGATCTCTTTCTTCAGACCAAAGCCTCAATCGTGTCATCCTCAATATAAGGCACCAAGGCGTTATCTCCCGGCTCTTGAAGCTCAGCCGAGAGATTAGAAGAAGCATCCCCGATATCAGCATGAATCTCTTCCTCTCTGACCTCTTCGGACCGCCTTGAGAGGGCATTGTCCTTCAACGACCTCCTCGCATTAGACTTCCCTTTTCTCTTTTTCTGCCTCGCGGCTTCCGCATCCGTGGACACTTGCCTTTTCGCAGTTGTTTTCTCTTCAATGACCACTTGCTCCTCAGCATCCTTCGCGCCTTCAGCTTGGTTCACTTAGGCAGGCTCTTGCGTCCTTGCCAATTCGGAGGTGTAGTCCAGGATGTCAAGCAAATTCATCTTTCCTATCTTCTTCTTCTTCTTCATGCCAGACGGATTAGCTGCCAAAACCGAGATTCAATTTAGAAACAACAGTAAACTCATCTTTAAAGGATAAAATAATGAGATCGAGCAACTGACCTTTGGTACACGAGATATCCTCTTCTCGATCCTTTTGCGGTAAACTTCTGGCCACCGTAGATGGCCAGCCTAACTGAGTCTTTTAGAATCTGAAAGCCACTTCTCAGAAATGTGCTGGTAAATGGGATTGCGAACTAAAAAAAGAAAAAAAAGAAAGACAGTTACAAAAAGCAAAGAAGAAAGAATGTCATGACACACAAGAGCGAGCTAATCTCCACCAATGTTCGAGTTCCACTTAGTTCTGAAACACCCACTATGATCAGATACAGAGGCTGAGTTAACCATAACATAAAAGTACTTTGTATCCCAATCATTCAATTTGCTCGGCTTTGGCCCGATAATGATATCGTACCTTGGTTTCATATTATCCGAGAAGAACCAAAGCCTTTTCTCCGAAATATTAACCAAGGTCAACTCTTCAAATGTACGAGTATATATCGGAATACCAAGCTCGGCTCCCAAAGAAAGAATCCCAACCATATCGAAATTGCTGCTTTACGCTTATTACAAAATCCAAACAAGAGATTCGGCAGGGGAATACGAAGGCCACACGACCCAAAATAATCTTCATACAGACATATATACCCCTCGGGGGGCATCCTACATACGTTGCTGCTGACCAGGAATCATGTACACTAGTTCATCCGGATATATGTACGTATTAAGCATTTTATCCACCGAACTTCTTTTGGAACGAGTTGGCTCGATACTAGCAGGACAAATGATTTTCTCTCTTATTTCTTCTCGAGGCGCAGCCTCAATGTTCTCATCTTATCTTTCCTCTCCGACCTGAGCAGCCATTTCTCCTTCGAACTGAAGTTGAGCTTCAGTTTCTTAGCTATCTCTATCTGATGTATTCGGTTTTTACCGCTTTCTAACATATGTTTTTGTGTTGGTTTTGAGTCAAAGTGTGTTTTTAGAGTCTTTTAGTCTTTTATCGAGTCTTTACAGGTTTTAGGTTGATTTGGAGTAAAACAAGAAATTTTGGTTGCAAAAGGTGAAACTGGGAATGCATAGTTATGCAGAAGCGTCTGCAGTTTGGCAGTCTTTGAAGGTCTTCTCACCAATGGATCGAGCTGAAATTTTGACACAAGATAGAGCTTTGAATTAGCTTTCATTTTCAAGTGGTTTGAAAAAAATCCAACGGTGCGAGCAAGAGTTATACTCGATTTACTGAAGACAGGTCAATCTGCCTCGCAGAAGAAGCATGCGCAGAACAGGGAGGTTAGAATCGATTGATGCACATGTCCAGGAGCTTCAAAATCGACTGATGCATACCTTTCATCGATCGATGCACTTCCCAGACGAAAAAGGCAGTTTCTAAACTTCCTGTTTTGCCCCAGAATCATCCTAACTTAACCTAATTCGACCCATAACATATATATACTTATTTTTCAGCCTCTTTGAAGGCTACGCTTTATTTTTCATTGAGACTTTTGGAGTTTTTATTTTGGAGACTTTGGGGAGACGAATCTCTGGCTCTACAGGCTTTTGAGAAGATTTTTGAACCCTAGTTTATTATTTTCTATTGGATTATAATTTCTTCTTCATCTCTTTGTAGTTTCTCTGATTCTATGTATGAGTAATCTCTAAATTAGGTTTTAGGGTTTCAAGGGAATTTCATGAATCGTTGAATCAAATTGGTTAGAATATGGATCTATATTCTAGTTCTTCATCTATTGTTGTTCTTAGTACTGAAACTTGATTAGCTACCTAGTTTCTGATCTTATGTTTAACGCATCAAAAGTGTTTGTTTAAAAGCCTGAAAGAACATAGATGAGCAAAACGTCCTTAACCAACGAAAGCTGATGTTAAGGCGTTTTGTTAACATATCAAACTAGATCTTAAAGCATGTTTAGTTTCCTGAATTCAAACGAAAGTTTAGAATCTTAGGTTATTAAGCATAGTAATTAATACTACAACATTAGGTTGGTTATAAAAACAATGA
The DNA here is from genome assembly GCA_002933915.1 of Eutrema heterophyllum. Classification (NCBI taxonomy): domain Eukaryota; kingdom Viridiplantae; phylum Streptophyta; class Magnoliopsida; order Brassicales; family Brassicaceae; genus Eutrema; species Eutrema heterophyllum. The sequence goes on along the minus strand of PKMM01011750.1, from coordinate 254,088 downwards.
TTTGAGTTCTAGAACGTGTTTAATGATTTCCCTGTTTAATTTTCTGATTTGTGATTCTTGATTTCCTGCGAATTACCCAAAAACCTAGCGTTTCCCTCCATCAAACTTACATCGTTTTATTTGCATTCTTAGTTTTAGTTCATTCATAAAACCACAAATCATTGCATTCGTCTTAGATTTACTTTCCTCCTGCATTCGCGTAGTGTTTCACTTGGTCCTTGTGGATTCGATCCCTAGATTACTACAACTTTTTATGTGCACTTGCAGGAGTTTATTATAGGGTTAAAACTCTGTGTATCACTATCCATTAACTCGGGAACTTCTATTGAAAGTTGAGGTGCACTAGTTCCAGCCCTGACATGACGAGAGTTATGACGAACTAATCTCGCAATCGCCGGACTACTTTCGCCTGACGAATCCATGGAGCTTGAAGAACTATAAATTAGCTCTAGAGGAATAGCCGGATCCCCAGAAACGCCTTTTCGATCGTTAACAAATTCGGATGACAAACTAGATTCTATTTGATTCATGCTAGAAAAATTCAAGAACAACGAAGAACGCGATGATTCATCGAGAAATTACTAGATCTTCGAGCAAATCAGAAAAATCACACCGAGAACTATTGAAGATATGGTGGCGACTTACCGGAAAACTCAAAGAAATTCAAGACAAGCAAAATAACTTAGAAAGAAAAAATGAGATCGCTAAAGAGAGAAATGAGAGCACTACTTTTATATAGCGGAGGAAATGAAGTGAAGATTAAGGGTTACCAAGGAAAGTAATTATGGCGACTCCTCGAATTCTGCGACAATTTTAGATATCGTAAAGATTTGCGTCCTGTCAAAAAGATTCGCCGAACTCAGTTCGTGTCACAACCAATTAAAATTATACCAAGTTAAATAATTTGACTGATCTCAGTTCACACCGAGCTAAAAGACTCTTCATGAAATTCGCCGAACTCCAATAAATGCTCTTTCGCCGAACTAGGGGGGGACTTATTGTTGGAGGTAAGCTCTGCACCACCGGTTTAACCCGGTCTAAACCAAGATCAGCCAAATTTGATTCCGGTCAACGACAGCTCAAAACCTCCGAAGGTTCAACTTAAATCGGCCCATTTATCAGCATTTGGGCCCATTAAGCCCGACAAAACAATGTCGGCGCCAACTTGCGAGATAAAGGGAAAATACTCAACGATAAGGACTAACTCCCGAGAAAAACGGAAGTTATCTATATCACGTCGAAGGAAAAAAAAGAAAATTGTCTTTGAGAAAAGAGGAAAACCATCGTTATCAGCTCGAACATGAAAAAGAAATTACCAAGTCTTAAACCGAATACTACACCTATAAATAGGGAAGCTCTCCATGCCCAAAGACATTTCACAATTATTCTCACTTTGAGAGCTAAAAGATCAATTGGTGCAAAGTTTTCGGCGATTTTTTCTAGCTCAGTTAGTTTTCTGATTAGATCGTTATTCTGACGATTGACGATTTAATTTTCTTTGTGTTTCGCCGAAATTCTGATCCCTTTATTACTTTTTTACTTCTCGTGTGATATTAGTTATTACAATATGTCAATTCGTTAATGAGCTACCATCTTCCTTTTAGTTTTCAATAAGAAATGTAATCTAAATTAATTTTATATTAAAGTTTCTTTTTTTACCGTCTGGGTCAGAGTTTCATTCACTACTTAAGATTTTCACACTTCATTACATCATAGCTTGCATATCCTTCTTTCTCCATTCTATTAATAATTTATATATTCAAAACAACATTTAAATTCTTTCTAGAATCCGCTCTAATGTTATAAGTGTAAATGATCGTATAATAAAATGTAGAGAAATATTCTATAATGGCACTAAAATAAGTTTTTTGACTAATCTAACACCTGCCGTGAACTGTCTCATATATGACATTTATAGTAGAATACAAAGACCATTATACCCTCATTTCTTATATGAGCAATTGAATATTGATGTTAAGAAAAAAGTTTTCGATTACAAAAAAGGATCGGAGATCGTCTTCTTCCGCCATTGATGGTTCAATATTGATCACCGCGATTCATCGAATGGAACAATGGAACCTCCTTCTTCTATACGCTCGACGAGACAAAATCGTGCCGCTCCGCTTAGCTCGAGGTAGGTATTTTCTATGCACGATTCTGTCAAATTATTGAGAAAAATATGTAATCACTGAGAAAAATTATTGAGGTAAACAAAGTTTTCTGGTTAGTTGAACCTTTCGTATCTGAAATTTATCGAACAATCTATCTAGGTGTGGTTCGTTTTGTGACGGATTTAATGGAATTCTTTCATTTGATGAAATCGATGTCGAGGTACCAGTAGTGTGTTCTATTGCTGAAATTTTGCTATTCCTGATGCGCTTTTACAGTTTTGTGTATTGGGTTCACTGTGTCTGTACTTATTCGCTTTTCTTTTGCTAAAGTGCGACGAATCGCTTCAGTCAACATTTACGGGGTTTTTGTTTTCTTTTTTATGATTTTTGACTTCGTGAGTTTCAAGAAACTTGAACTGATTCTGATTTTGGGGTTGCAGACTATGGGTTGGACTCTAGACCCAAACTTGCATATTATGAAGATGTAATTGTGCACTGTATCCTAGAAATATCTAAGCCAATTGTTTCATAAGGTATGCACAATGCAATGGTGTAAGTAGCTTCTACTAGAAAAACTTTTAAAAGCAAAATGATGAACTCCAATTGAATTTTGTGTTGTAGGCTGACTTGGATCCACAGAGCAAAGATTCAATTTTTTTGAGGATTAGTTTAGTTGGGGAAATTTGAGCATTTTTTTTTTGGTTTCCTGTAGGTCCAGGAGGTTGAAGCCATTGATTGTTGATCCATGAGTCTATCTTGTGGAGAAAACGGATATGTTCTTTGCTTTACATAAACGAGAGTTGCCTAAGGCTTTCAAGTTATTCTCAGGTATGCTCCTCTTTCCCTAGCTACGTTACATTTCGTCTTCGTTTCCTATTTTCTGTTATTTGCGTTTCTTGGTGGATCATTGATAGACAATCACCTTGTGTGTTCTTTGCAAATTTTTGTGTGTTGGTGCAAGAAATTGAATTGCATAGTATTGACATCTTCAAATAGAAACCTGTAGAGTAGCAATCTCTGGTTGTTTGTTTCCGATAATAGTCATTGATCAATAGATCAATCAGACCTTTTAGTAATTCTACGTCTTACTTAGACTTGGTTATTTGATTTTGATAATAGTCAACTTCACCTAGAATGGTCATGTAATCTTTCGTAAGTAGTATATTACTGAATTGGCGTGGAATTTATGTTGAATAAGGTTGGAATCCTGCGCCAAACTGGCTAGATGAATCCTGCAATCCTTGAACTTAGATATCCAAAGGATTCAGACAAGATCATGCTAGCTAGACAAACAGGGTTGAGCCGAGGTCAGGTACTCCACTGTTACCTTTTGTGTCTTTTCACTCATGGGATGCTTCTTTTCTTGTGGTTTCATTTTGATGATTGTTAAAAGGTGTCCTGGTTCATAAATGCGTGTGCATCTCTGGAAACCGATGGTGGAGGAGATGTACAAGGAAGAATTCATAGGCGCATTGGAGGAGAATGGTCTCAACTTGTCTTCCAAAAACACACCGGAAATCTCAAGAACAGTAAATTGAGTCTACTTCCAGCAACATGCATGTGTTTGGTGTGGCAAGCAATAAAATGGGACAGAACACAGTGGAACGTGGTGGTGACCGAGGGAGCTTTGAAAGAATTTGGAGGATACAAAGAAAATGCTACTTTGTAATGCTAACTAACTAGAGCTTTTTCTAGGATTAAATCAGAAGCAGCACAAGAGCAGGAGATGAAGGGTGAATAAATGGGATTATGGTTACTCATAATGAACTGTATAATCTTTGTAGACCATCCACATAATTTTCTTACTCAATAATTGGGAATATTTTTGTCTATTTATACAACTACTCAAATTTAGGAAGCCGTCCTACACATTTAAGAACACTTTCTTAAAATGTATAAATTAGAACTTGTGTGTTTTTATTTATACAGCAACTCAAATTTGGTCATATATATCAACACAATACTACAACTAATAATCGTTTTATGTTTACTTGAATGTTTAGTAAGTTTCTAAATGGTCAAATCATTCATCCTAAAACGTAGAATATGAACTTTTGTGTCTATTTATACAATAACTTAAATTTAAAAAGCCGTCCTACACATTTAGGAAATTTTTTCTAAAACGTATAAACGATAACTTTTATGTCTATTTATCCAATAACTCAAATTTGGTCAGATATGTCAACACAGTGTGAAAACTAGAGTCGTTTATGTTTACTTGAATGTTTAGTAAGTTTTAAATGGTCAAGTAATTCATCCTAAAACGTGTAATCGAATCTTTTGTGTCTATTTATACAACTACTCAAATTTAGGAAATCGTCATATGTCATTCTTAAAACGTATAAATGAGAACTTTTGTGCTTATTTATACAACAACTCATATTTAGGAAATTCTTCTAATTTTTAAAGAAAACCTTATTAAAGTTTGAATGAAATTTTCCTAGATATCTAGAAATGTTACCTAAATTTTGGAATTTAGAAAACATTTTTGAATTTTTTAGAAGGATTCTTACAAATTTAGGGTAGTCTTCCTAAATCGTATGTTAATTACTAGATCAAATAAAAAATTGGAAGTCTTTCTAAACATTTAGGAAGTCTTAAAACGTATAAATGAAGACTTTTATGTCCATTTATACAACAACTCAAAAATGCTCAAATATGTCAACACAATTTGACAACTAAAAATCATTTAATGTTTACTTGAATGTTTAGTAAAATTTTAAATGGTACATGAATCGTTTTAGGAAGACATTCCTGAATATACATTAATTGTTCGTAGCATCACGATGGAGGATCGAAGAAAATCATATGTAGCAACAAGTACTCCAAATTGGCTTCGTGCTCAGTTTGAAGAAGAGAGAACTTTGATTTGCTATGATCCCTTTTGTGAAACTCTGGTATTAACACCGTGATTAATGTATAATTCAGACGAAAAAACATTTTAGAAAGACATTTTTGAATATTTAAGAGAACTTCCTAATTTAGGGAGAAAACCTGCATATTTAGGAAGGTCTTCCCAAATTTGTTTTTAAAAAGCTTCCTCAATCGTCTTGGATGCACATCTGATGAAATCGATAAACTAAAATCTGAGGTAAGAAAAGTGAGTTGGTTCTTCAATTAGATTTTCCGGTATGCAGACCACGTTTCCGACCGACGGTTTATGGAACACTTTCCATTATAAGAACCATACTTAGACACGAGAAAATAACAGTAGCTCATGACCATCAAGCTTTCAGTACACTTTGTCATGAAGCTTTGATGCATGTTCGGATAATGGGCTACAAAGTTGTGTCTACAAATTATTCTTTGTACGGTTTCGCTGATGTGGGGAGCATCCACATGAACAAGGTCTTACAGTTCATTTTAGCAGATATAGACCATGTTATATGCGTTTCACACACGAGGAAGGAGAACATTGTTCTACGGTCTGGGTTGTCCCCAGCAAATGTTTTCATGATACCAAATGATGTCGATACCGCTATGTTCAAGCCCGCTTCTATTCGGCCCAATACTGATGTGATCACTAGAGTTGTCATAAGTAGATTGGTTTTTATTTATTACATACATACGTTTTTTAGGAAGGCTTCCAAAATAAACTGAATAACAAAGTAAACATTCTATTACATACATACATTTTTCAAGATTAAGATGTTTAAGAAGTTTTCTTAATGTTTTAGGAAGCTTTAGTAACGTTTTAGAAAGGCATTCCTAGATGTATAAGAATGCTTTCAGGAAGGCAAACGATTCAGGAAAGCCTTTCTAAAGTATTTGAAATCCTTCTTGAATTTTTAAAAAATCTTCCTAAATCGTTAAGAATAACTTTGTTTCATGTTAAAAGCATCATTATTTGTATTTAAACATTACAATTTATCATGACATGAAGCCATATAACTTTCTTATTAGTGTAAAGTCTATTATTAAAGTTTCTTAACGATTCAGGAAAATCTTCATAAAATGTTAGAAATACTCCCTGAATTTTTTAAAAAGATTCATAAATCGTTAAAAACAAGTTTGTTTCATGTTAAAAGCATCATTACTTGTATTCAAACATTACAATTTATCATGACATGAAGCCACATAACTTTCTTATTAGTGTAAAGTCTATTGTTAAGGTTTTTTATGTCTATCATTAAGGTTTCTTAACGATATAGAAAGACATTCCTAAAATGTTAGAAATAGTTCATGGATTTTTTTAAAAGCTTCCTAAATCGTTAAAAACAATTTTGTTTCATGTACCAACTTACAAAAAAATATAAACATTAAATCTCATTTGAGAATCACAAATTATACATCACTAGTAGATGAAAGAAGAAGGAACACATAGAACAAACCAGATTTGATAAACTAGCATGTTACTGCTTATTGTTCTTGTCCTTATTCTCTAATGAAAGTTCACAATTGTGAAAGTCATTCAAAAATTACTGAATATCAATCAAACTGTTCTGACTTGTAGAAACTTAAAAGCCATTATATCACTAGAAAATTCCCTAATGAATTTCCCAAGATACATAAGCGCTAATCAAACAGGAAGGTCTTTGTATAGAAGAACTACAATCGAAGAGAGAAGGGCAACAATCAGATCCTTAAAGTTCAAGAGTCATTCTACAAAAGAAATATCAAAGACAAATTTAAATAGATAGAAAAATAAAAAATGAGACAGCTAGAAGTAGAAAGAAAAAGCAACAATAACAACATATCTTGGTCTATATACTATACAATAAACAAGTTAACAAACTAAAAAAAATAAAATAAATGATATGTCGGAAGCCCTTCTTAAATATGTAGAAATCCTTCCTAATTCGCATGTGGATTTTTGCTGATTCGGCTTTTCAGTTACCTCTTGATGCTTCAGTAGAGCGGCGTAGTAAGCTTTGAGATTCTCATCCTGAAGCAAAATAGAAATAAAATGGGATAACTGCCTAAAACCCCCCTACTCATTCAACCCTAATTATTTCCTTCCAAACTATTTACTTTTTCGTTAAACCCCCCAAACTTATAATTTTCAATTCTAAACCACCTAAACTATTTTATCTGCTTAATTCCACCTCTCTAATCAAAATCATAAAACCAGATCCGTTTTTGAAAAAAACCCGACCCGTTTTGAAAAAAATAAAAAAAACCAGATATGACTTGAAAAAACCCGACCCGTTTTTGAAAAAAAAAACGGAGTTTAAGTAAACAAAAACACGTTAAATAAACAGTGATTGCCCATAATAAAAAACCCGATCCGACTTGAAAAAACCGACACGTTTTTTTTGAGTTTAAGTAAACGAAAACGCGTTTAATAAACAGTGATTGCCATAATAAAAAATCAGATCCGGCTTGAAAAAACCCGACCCATTTTTTTATAAAAAAACACGGAGTTTAAGTAAACGAAAACGCGTTTAATAAACAGTGATTGCATAATAAAAAACCCGATCCGACTTGAAAAAACCCGACCCGTGTAGCAGATGATGACATGTCGGAGTATGGGCAAGTCGGATTGGGTTTTTTTATNTAACGATATAGAAAGACATTCCTAAAATGTTAGAAATAGTTCCTGGATTTTTTTAAAAGCTTCCTAAATCGTTAAAAACAATTTGTTTCATGTACCAGCTTACAAAAAAATATAAACATTAAATCTCATTTGAGAATCAATCAAAACCACAAATTATACATCACTAGTAGATGAAAGAAGAAGGAACACATAGCATGTTACTGCTTATTGTTCTTGTCCTTATTCTCTAATGAAAGTTCACAATTGTGAAAGTCATTCAAAAATTACTGAATATCAATCAAACTGTTCTGACTTGTAGAAACTTAAAAGCCATTATATCACTAGAAAATTCCCTAATGAATTTCCCAAGATACATAAGCGCTAATCAAACAGGAAGGTCTTTGTATAGAAGAACTACAATCGAAGAGAGAAGAGCAACAATCAGATCCTTAAAGTTCAAGAGTCATTCTACAAAAGAAATATCAAAGACAAATTTAAATAGATAGAAAAATAAAAAATGAGACAGCTAGAAGTAGAAAGAAAAAGCAACAATAACAACATATCTTGGTCTATATACTATACAATAAACAAGTTAACAAACTAAAAAAATTAAAATAAATGATATGTCGGAAGCCCTTCCTAAATATGTAGAAATCCTTCCTAATTCGCATGTGGATTTTTGCTGATTCGGCTTTTCAGTTACCTCTTGATGCTTCAGTAGAGCGGCGTAGTAAGCTTTGAGATTCTCATCCTGAAGCAAAATAGAAATAAAATATATTAATATTCTGGAAACACAACCCAAAAGATGCTACTTTAAATAAACACAAATAAATTTTTCACAAAAAGGCGTACCTTCAAATAGCAAGGCTAATTTCTTGTCATCTGAAAGTCCTTGTGAGCCACCATCAACCTTTCCTTCACGTCTTATCTCTCTTTGTTCGTTAGATCCTTGCTTAATCATCTTCTAAAGATGTAAAAATAGTAAGAAGAGATCGAAAACAAAGCATAAGTAAATAGAAGAGAAAAAAAAACTCACATAAATCCAATAGATATTCGAGTCTCATGACTCAAACCATCTGACATCGTCAAATCCCTACATGATCTCTTATAAGTAAAACGTTTGTTCTTTGTTTTGCGTATGTATTTTCGCCACAAAATGTCAACACCAAGTTGATCGTGAAGTGGAGAAGCCATGTCCAAAGTATGTTCATTCTTGTTTAGCACGTGAATTAACTTTCCTGTATTATAAGAGGTAAAGATGCAGTTTATGATTGCAAGATATGAATCAAATACTTTGCAGTTCAATTTTGCTCCCACTAGTATTCTCCTTCCCTACACTGCCTGTATCAATAGAAGGGCTTAGCTGCTCCATGTTGTTGTTGTTGCCTGTTACTCTCCCTGCAAAAAGGATAGACCTTCATTTATCCGCAAAATGCACAGATTTATACTGAATATTGCCTATCTAAATTGCCATTTTTCAAATTTTCAAACAAAGATTCAAAAGGTAGACTTCTTCAGATTTACATTTCCAAGGGTGAGAAAAAACCATCTCTCGGTGAAGAGATTCCAGCGAATGGGTGGAGAGATATAAGATGTTCGGCTCAATTAAACCATGTCCACTTAAAACTATCACTATAAAAAGTGAGGAGGAAATTTATCAGAACGAAACTAGGATCCAGAAATCAAAGCGATAGTGTTATCATTTGCTAAGTTCATCAAAACATGCAAATAGATAATCATGAACTAAATTGATGCTATTCGGGCAACAGTTAATTACACACCTGCAAATAGATGATGTTTTCTCGAGTCGCTTGCTTACTTCAGTACATCAGAAGGCGAGATAGAATCTATAGCTACTAGATTTTGGTCTTAATTGAAGAATCAAAAACAAAATCGAGCAAATAAGAAAGAAAAAAAAAGGAACCCTGACTTCTCTTTGATGACTCCCGCGACGAGAACTTGGAAAAGGTGAAAAGAAGGGAAGACTATAGTGGAATTGAGCTAGAGCTGATTTCTATGAAAAAAGGGAATGCGAGATAAAGCCAGAGCTACTAGATTTTCACGAAGCAAATCGGCGAAGAAGAAAGTTACCAACGATTAGCAATCGACGAAGAGAATCCTGACGATCTCCGGCAACAACTCCGGCATCAATTATCCATTAGGGCAATGAGTCAGCGATGAGACTCGACAATTGTTTTTCCTTTTTCCTTTCTNTTCCCTCCTTAATTTCGAATTTGAACTTTATTTTTATTTATTTTAATTATGTATTTTTGCATGTCTTTGCATGTCCTTTACATGCAAGGCCTTTGTCATTTTCGAGGTGGTTTAATTGCTGTGCATGCAGCCCCTCTTGTTTTCCTTTATAAACCATTGTAACCCTCATTTGCAAAATCATCTAGTTTATGAATCAAAAATCTCTTTTCTCTCTAGATCAAAACCCTCTCGTTTGTGAGTCATATCAAACGAAATCCTTGTATATTTTTGGTGAGTCATATCCGAAAATATTCAAGAGGAATATCAAGGGCCTTCCGCAACCCTTGTGAGACCATTCGATCCACTCCTTGAAACGATCCCGTCGTTTTCAAGCTTATCCCGTTCTACCCTTTACCGTGAGTGTTGCATCCTTGGGGCGATTCGTATCATAAGAGGTAAAGATGCAGTTTATGATTGCAAGATATGAATCAAATACTTTGCAGTTCAATTTTGCTCCCACTAGTATTCTCCTTCCCTACACTGCCTGTATCAATAGAAGGGCTTAGCTGCTCCATGTTGTTGTTGTTCCCTGCAGAAAGGATTGACCGTCATTTATCCGCAAAATGCACAAATTTATACTGAATATTGCCTATCTAAATTGCCATTTTTCAAATTTTCAAACAAAGATTCAAAAGGTAGACTTCTTCAGATTTACATTTCCAAGGGTGAGAGAAAATCATCTCTCGGTGAAGAGATTCCAGCGAATGGGTGGAGAGATATCAGATGTTGGGCTCAATTAAACCATGTCCATTTAAAACTATCACTATAAAAAGTGAGGAGGAAATTTATCAGAACGAAACTAGGATCCAGAAATCAAAGCGATAGTGTTATCATTTGCTAAGTTCATCAAAACATGCAAATAGATAATCATGAACTAAATTGATGCTATTCGGGCTACAGTTAATTATACACCTGCAAATAGATGATGTTTTCTCGAGTCGCTTGCTTACTTCATACATCAGAAGGCGAGATAGAATCTATAGCTACTAGATTTTGGTCTTAATTGAAGAATCAAAAACAAAATCGAGCAAATAAAAAAGAAACAAAAAAGGAATTAGAGTTTGATGAATTACCTTATCCCTGACTTCTCTTTGATGACTCCGGCGACGAGAACTTGGAAAAGGTGAAAAGAAGGGAAGACTATAGTGGAATTGAGCTAGAGCTGATTTCTATGAAAAAAAGGGAATGCAAGATAAAGCCAGAGCTACTAGATTTTGACGAAGCAAATCGGCGAAGAAGAAAGTTACCAACGATTAGCAATCGGCGAAGAAAATCCTGACGATCTCCGGCAACGATTCCGGCAACAATTCCGGCATCAATTATCCATTAGGGCAATGAGTCAGCGATGAGACTCGACAATTGTTTTCCCTTTTTCCTTTCTCATTTTTGGTGTTTTTGTTTTTTGTTTTTAATTTAGTTTTCGTTATAATAGAGGGTAATTTAGTCATTTTCCCTTCATTTTTTTTTTACGAAGGCTAGTTTTGTAATTTTTACACTTATATGTCATATTTGTTAACTTTTTTTTTTTTTGCTATTTAGAAAAATTGCCCTAAAATGTAAGTAATACTATCCATGTTATAAACAAAACAAAAAAACAAAATCTTCGTGCATTTTTTTTCATCATCTTCATTCAAAATATATTCAAAAATTTGAATATAAATATGTGCATATTATCCCTTTTGGTGCAAACATATGTGCATAGATCTTTAATTTTGAAAAGGCTAGAAAATTTCACATGGAAAAAACAAAAGTTAAGCTGAGATCCAAAGAAAACTAACTGATTAAAAAACTAAAGAACTAATCAATTTGTAAATGTTATATATACCCGTCCCTCTCATTTTATACTTTAATTAGCTAAACATTGCATATCTACTTAGATTTAATTTGATTGTGAGGTTGGCTATAATAAATAAAAAGTTACATATAAAAATATTTGTTTTGTCAACAATGACATATATGAGGATAAGTTATATGATAGAGTATGTACAAATGCATATAAAACACGTAATACTCGTAGTGGTATCAAATAATTGTCTACTGGATGATGAGCGTATTAAACAAATCGCCGATAGTTTATAATTAGAAATGTATGTGTGTGGTATCACACAACATCATAAAGCCCATGCCTGTATGTAGCTACATTTCACTAAAGTCCATATATCCTCTTATGATTTTGTACTATATACACCATATTATACTATTTTCCAACTATAATATCATATGCTATTACATTTTGCCTTTTTTCCAACAAAATATTCACTAAAGTTGTGTGTTTTAAATCAAGATTGTCATATATAAGAATATCAATAAGATAATCGTACATAAATAAATAAAAATATGGACGTTCAATCTGGTTTTTGTTCAAATTCAATCTTATTAGACTAAATCATTTATTTTTTTGACAGCGACTAAACCAATTTAACCTCCAAAAGTTTGAAACAATTATTGTTAGATAATATTTCGTAAGAATTTGTTTTTATGCACCATTTTTTCAGAGATGTGAGATTTATTTTATTTTATTTTTTGCGCAAAGAACATAAAATATATCTGTAAGAAAATAATCGCACCTAACGCTATTATTTTTATTTGTCTATCTAGGTTTTTCGTATATATACCGATCAAAAAGATAAAAACATATTTAACAGAAATAAGAAGATAAAAACATGGATTGAAACTAATGATCGATATAACCTTTATTTGGTTTAAAATGATCGATAGAACCTTTCTCGTTATATCGATCATCTATTCAAAAAAAAAAAAAAAAAAAGATATAACCTTTCTCGTTTATCTCTTTAATTTCTTTTTGTTCTAAATAACAATTATAAACAAAACGGGCCTACCGATTTAGCCCCAAAAAAAACAAAACACAGACCTAACGTTTAGATCTCATGGTGTATAATATATCCACGACGCATTTAACACGTACGTAAAAGTGTCTCCCAAGCAGCTTACTTAACTAATTATTCTCTTGGATTTTTCTTATATTCGGATAGCATATTCGTTTATATTAATTATGTTAAACTTAAAAATAGGATTAAATAAGTAAGATTTTAAAAGCAAAAACTTGGCTAAATTTTCTTGATTTTTCACAGCAATTTCTTGTCCAGTAACATTTTTATTTTTGTTAACCTCATAAATTTGAATATCTTAGATAAACAATGTTAGCAATAATGAAAATAATTTAGTTACAGGTCTTGGCCAACCTGTCCCCAAGCAAAATTTACTATTCTCGAAATAATCATTTCTTAATAGGAGCATGTAGACTATATAGAGACATCATATCCAAAGTGAACCAGTTATTTATATGATTTTCCATCTAGTTGTAATTCATGTACACTAGTCGTCGCGCATGGACTTTATGTAAAAAAATATAATAATAAAATTTATAAGAATATAAAAGGACCACATGAAAGTTTATAAGGTGGAAATTTGAAGGCAAAAAGACGAATGGAAATTTTAAATTTAAATAAACTATGATTTTCCTAGTGTAATAGTGTAATATCTTAAATAAATTCTAAGATACTAGTACACCGATGTCTGATATGGTATCGAGGGAGGAAGAAATTGATCCATTTTTCTGGATTTTTTTTTGTTTTTATCGACAAACTCGAAATGATAAATTTTTCAACGGCTTGGATTAAAATCCACCAGATAGTTTAAAACATGCCTTAGGAGAAGTTTTAGCATTGAAGGAAGTGCAATTACTGAGAGAAGCGACGGAAATCAATTCTCACTTGGTTCAACTGTTTTCGTTTGCATATGAAATAATTTGTTAAATAGATGGATCGTGGAAGCGTGAGAGTTTGTTCTCAGGATTTGGATGGTATTTGATCAATGCAAACGGGGTGCCTACCTTAATGGGCACCAAGGGCCAACGACGAAGTTTAACTCCTTTACGTGCGGAGTTTGATGCTTTGATTTGGGTGATGGGTCCTGATGGACTGCATGGTAAAACACTAAGAGTTGGCCATTTCTTTCTAGATAGAATGTTCATAGCTAGTGAGGATGGTGTCATATTTGAAGATTTGGCCCGCTTTCTCTACGTTACTGGCAGTATTTTAAAGATTCAAAGCCTGTTTCCGTTTATTTTATATATTTCCAACATTTCACACAGTTTAAATGATAATGAAAGATTGTTTTGTGAAGAATATATCCCACATTGGAAGTGGAAAGGGATTTGAGTTAATATATAAGGGACTTTAGCCAATCCACTCATTGCCAATTTGTTTTAAGTTGGAAACCCATGAAACTTAACATAGTATCAGAGTCCGAATACACGCCGCCCAACCCGAACCAAAATCGATCCGACTCATCGAAATAGGCTTGATCGATCTAATCTGAAAATAATCATATAATAAAATATTTTCAAGATTAATGGCTAGACGGACCATTATCTGGAGGGGGCGTGTGAATAATATATCTCACATTAAAAGTGGGAAGAGATTTTGAGTTAATATATAAAGGACTTGGACCAATCCACTAATTGTCAATTGATTTTGAGTTGGAAACCCATGAAACTTAACATGTTTGGTTTGTAGTGCTACTTCTCGTAATTTTAGAGGATGCATCTTTAATTGCAGAGCGTCTTGATCCAAAAGTTCTTGAAATCATCTTTACTTGTCGATATATGGGTAATTGATCCCAGCATGATGTTATAATCTAATGTTCTATAACATCCTACGAAGAAGACTAAATTTTTGAACAATCATCTTAGATTAATTACTTGTATACATAGATCGAAATGTGAGAAGTTAATTACTTGTATATATAAATCGAAATGTATGGTCAATTTCAAGCAACTTCTAGGCCAAGATGCACTACAATTGCCAGAAAACCTTTTAAAAGTTCCATTGTGTTATTAATTAATCTTTAATCTTGATTAGTATTCTTCTCATAAATTATTCTAATTTTTTTTGTTGTTATCATCCATAAATTATTCTTAGACACGAAAGGAAAAGGTCCGTTGACAGGTTGATTAATTCGGTCGCTTTGCGTGGATTAGGTTGCACTACACGTTTCAATAATTTTCGCTATAAGATAGACGTTTATTTTCAATGATTATCATCCTTACGAAAGTTTCTGATTTAACATAAGTCAATCTTTTGTCGCGGATTTAAGTCCGAGTGGTAACGCAACACAAACTACTAGGATAATATAATTAATGTCATGGTCAAATCTAATTAATCTTTCGTACGTGTTTATAATTTTGCATTAAGATTATTGTTTTTCGTTGACACTTGACAACATCGAACTCGAAAACATCGGCCAAAACATAGTGTTTGTCAATAAGTCACCATAAAAATTGCACTAATTTGATTATAATATCCTAAAAATCGAGTGGGACAGCATAATATCTCAGAAAGGAATAAAATTGAAAAGGTTAAAAAAAGAGCAAAATGCCTATAAACGAGAGAGACAAATATCCTTTTGTACACACAAATTCCAATAACAAAATATGAACGAACACAAAAGGGCATATTTCTTTTTTTTTATATAGATATATAGATTCAGAATTTTTTGTTTTCTTTTTTTTGTCAAATCTCATCAGGCAATTGAAAACTCTGCGTACCGAAAATTTGAAGAGATGTGTTCTGTAGAAAAACAGCAACTCCACATTTAGCACTGTTGAATCCATCCCATACCGTGAAATGAGCCGTACCCGACACGGTCTTCTTCGCCGTTAAATCCTTAACGGTGCATAATTTTTCTAGCTTTCTTACAACGTAGTCGTTGGACAAGACTCTTCCTGAGTTCTCTCCTCGAGGGCAATCAGTAACTAGCCCGTTCTCGTATAGCGCCACCATTATATCTATCCCGTTCGAGTCCACTTTCATTTTCAAAGCTCCTGTGAGAGATACTTGAAGGGTTTCTGATGTTGGTCTTTGGAATGTGGCCTGGTAAGAGAAAACCAATAACAATTTCACTGATCTTGATCACAATATAGTTAAAAAGCACACACACAAGGCTAGTACTGTGTTAATCTTATCAACCAATTCTGTTTTTTACTTCATACAAAAATGTTCAACTACTAGTTTCTCTATAATGCTGAGTCAAAGCCTATCTAAAAAACCCTAATAAGCAAACTGGCCACATTATATACACACAAAAGTTGTTATGCTTTTTTGACACATTAGTGTTTGTGTTTATGCTACAAGAACTCATTAATTCCCAAATAATTAACCTTTATGTGTGAATGCTTGATATTAAGTGACATATCAAAATTTCTCCATGATGTTTTAGAAGAAGAAGAAAAAGGCAGGATTTGTTTATACAAAAGCCATCAAAACTTATTCTAATCCAAATTCGATTCTCTATAGTCTAAATATAATGTGAGATCACATGTATAACAATTGAGGATTCAAACATCCAAATTACTTCTTCTTCTTTCATCGATTCGTCAAATTTATCGATTACTGTAAGAAATTACTCACCCGAAACGCCGGAGAAGGAAACCTAGGCGCTTCAACGATCGACTTAAGCAGAGTCTCGTCCTCATTCCCTTGTAACTGGACGCGACCTTGAACCACAAGCTGCGGAGTAAACATCGTATCTTGATTCAACGCCTCGACGTAAGCCTTTTGCCTCACCGTCCACTGGCTCGATCCGTACGGATCCTTCCACCCCAAGTAATCCCAATAATCAACGTGGAAAACAAGAACCATCGCCGGTGAACCGAATCCACCGTCTCGACGGATCTGACCGTCGAAATCGCCACGGCCGAGGCGCGACACGAGCATCTCGGCCTCCGGAGAAGTCTTACATCCCTGAGACGAGAAGAGCTGAACGAGAACAGGTCCGTCACCGGCGGGAACATCCCCGGCGACGACGGCCGCGTTATGACCGGAGATTCCTTTTCCGGTGGTGGAAGTCGAGGATCCTTTGGCGCCAAAACAGGCGAAAAGACGCGGCGCCATCGGATAAAAAAAAGAAACTGCCCGTCTCTTCGCCTTCCTATTAAAAAATCGGCAGAGGTTTTCGTGAGAGCCAAACAACAACAACAACAAAAAAAGAAAAAGAAAAAATAATAATCTGAGGAGGGAGAAACAAATCAGAAGATTAGAAATGTTTCCCCAAGAAAATGATAGAATGTTCAGAGAAACATTGAAATATTGGGAGGAGGAAGAAACAATTTTACAGGCTAGAGGTGAAGAGAGAAAGGCGGCAGGCACCAAGTGTCTTTAACCTATTTTTTTCTTTTGTGCCTTGGATGGCAAAAGCTGTAATTGTTTTGAAATTTCTGGCCTCTGGAGGATTTGTTATGTGCTTTGGGAGGAAGGAAGTGTTGGGTGACACGTCGCACATGAGTCCATGACAGGTCAGCGAATCTTTCAACTAACAGTCTTTTAACCACTCAGAGAACCGAACCGGTTGGTTTAAATTCCGGTACAGTATAGAACTGAACCAACGATTCTACAAAACCTCAGTTGGTTTTTCGTTCTATATTTTAATGAGGTTTAAGCTATTAACATTTTGTAGTCGGCCCACTGCCCAGATATTACCATTCCGGTATTGAAACCTTAACCAAAAAGAGGTAAACAAATCAGTTGAAATCTATTATATAAAGACTCAATAAGGCTCACAAGAAGATGACACATCAGCTCGGACAAAAAACCCATCAAATTAAACTCTTTTCATTTATCGATTGACTCATTTCTTTAAATTTTCTAGAAACATATATATTTTTCCAAAAACCAAAGCGACATAGAATTTCAATATAGAAATTGATTTCACTACTCTACTCATATATAATTTGCTGTAATCCCTCAAATCGAATAACAAACCCCTCTTTAGAAAAATACAAGTGTCTTACTCTGTAATGATCGAAAACATATCCGCGGATGGATTAGTGATAACAAGCAGTGGATGTGATGGTGATGGCGAATATGGGATACTTCAATCAGGAACTTTGAGGCAATGGACAAGGCAGACGATATGGATCGAACACTACAGAGGAAGAAGAGGAGACACACATAGAGAGAGAATAACGGATCGAGATGGATCTGAGGACAAAAAAGGAATAACGGATACGAAGGAGAAGAGGAGGAAGATGAGTACCAAGGTTTTCATCGCAAAACCTAAAATAGTAAAATCCCAAGTTACCTTTTCACTACATCCATTACAAGTTCCAAATCCATAATCTTAGTTTTGAACGTTTTGATTAGCTATATATGTGCCTTTTTTGTTGTTTTCCCTTACGAGGTGGTGTTAAAGTTCTGATCTGGAGAATTTTCATTCTATACATATCAAAAAACAAATTCCACAATATGTGTGCTTTTGATTTGTCTCAAACTCTCATGATTTCGATAAGAACTCGCCAATTTATGATTTAACGTAATTTCCGGAATGTAAATGGCTTAAAAAATGATACCTATATGAACACTGCGAATTTATATATCAAGTTTCTTTAGTGTTTTGAGCAATCGTTTTAAAATATATCTATATGAAGATTGTTCAAGGGATTATTAGCAGGCTTAAATCATAATGGGCATTACCAAGGAGTAACTTGAGGGTTTCATCACCGACCACTTGTAAACATTCCTGATCTAGACTATGTGGTTTATGATAGTAACACATAATGATCTTACTAACAATCTTGTCAATCTTTTCATAATATGTCTCATGTAATCATCACCTATATGTGGTGTTACATGTTGTATTATTCAGTACAAAAAGAGAATCAATAATTATTGTTACTTTGATGCTGATAAAAGCTTGCTAAGACTATATTAATCATCAACTTCAAAGCTGTCATGACATCGTTTAAACGAACGTGGACGATGAGAAATTCCGACTAAAGTAAGTTACTAGAGATAACATGGTTGTAGTTATGGTTTGTGGTTGCGGGAGGGATTTTGTAGAGACGCCAAGAAGACAAGGGAGCGAGGAGAGAATGTAGATTTGGTATTGGTAGTAAGACGATGGCACAAGCGATGTCAGATGCTGAGGAGTTGCTGGTGAGGGATAAGTAAGATTATGCCACTTTCGTGTACGTAGCATGGTAAGGAAGAGGAGTTTTTGGGAATCTTAAGCGCTACAATTTTCAACCTCTTAAACCTATTCAGCTGCGGTAAAGGTCAATGCCCTCTATGAAAGAATTTTCAATGAGAACCTCAATGTTGCAATGCCGTACGTGGCTCGGTGTCGTCAGCCATAAAAACCGGGCTTTGGCTTTGCTTTGGATTCCAAGGGTATGTAGCGTGGACATGGATAATTTTAAAGGACTAATCTACGTAGGTAGTAGAGGAATGCAGAAGTACGAGAACAAGGAATATTGATAAATTTTGGAAAAAAATGTAGTTTTTTTTTTGCTCTCTGTAACCACCTATAAAGTCCTTTAATGTAAGAAAATATTAAATGAGAAAAATATGCTATGGAAGAAAAAAAGAGTAAGAAGAATATATGGGTAGATTTCAAATGCTAACCCTTTTAAAGCAAACATAAAAATAAAGAAAAGATATGTCGTTGGGAGTGGTTTCAATCGACCAGTAAAATTATAATATACAACTATTGTTTTCCTATCAAATTTGCTGACATGGTATAGTTTTCAATCAAATTTGTTGGTTTTTTTCAATTTTCAAGGTCTCAAAATCTTTTGAGTTTAACCAAATTTAATTGATATGAAAGGAAGAAATAGGTTTCTTTTGCCATTAGGAGAAAAAACTGCATAGACCGAGTTATCTTTCCAACCAAGACTAACAACATCCAAATATATATCAAACACCAATGTAGATTAAAAAAACCATATCGCATTTGCGCGGATCTTCATCTAGCACCATCATTGGATTTTTTTTACATCTCAGTATCTCTTTTGACACGTATACATAAACTACTCTTCAACTCATCGCCTCCCCTTTTTCATTGCCAAAGGAAATATATTTAAGTATCTGAGTCATGTTTATTTACTACTAAACAACGATTCCTCTCCCATTTGGTTCTCCTTCCTCTAAACGATAACTATTCATCCATTATGAAAGGATGATGGAAGCGTTTGGTTTGACAACGTTGCGGCGGAGGATGAAGCAGAGAGATTGGATGATGGTGAAGAGGAAGAGATCGGACAAAGAAGAGAGGAAGAAGTACTTTGGATTCATATCCTATTATAATGTGATCATTTGGAAATCTGATCCAATCCAACAAAAGAAACATGATTGTGCTGATGAGGGCATGTTCAATGGTAACCCTCATTTGGGTGTTTTAAACACGTGTCCGTTCTTATCAGAACCAAAAGTGTCTAATATTAGACACTTATCTATTCTTAAGACACTCATTTTAATTCATTTAATAATAAATTAAACTTAAGAATATGGCCTAAGACACTAGGATGTTACCATTGAACATGACCTGATGGTCTCAATAAATGTGAGTTTCAAAAATCGTTCCTTCTTTTATTAGAAAACTAATAAGTCTATTCATTTTTGGAAAAGAAAAGGTCTTCTACTATAATTTTTTTAACTAGATTCTATTTTTTTTTGTTTATCAAATTTTTTTAATATAATTTGTTTTTTTTGTATTTAGATATAATTTTTTTTTATAGATATAATTTTTCAAATAAGTGACAGAGATTTATTTTCTGTTTAAATATAGTTTGTTTTTGTAGATTTATTTTTTTCTATTATTAAATATGACTGCGATTATAAAAACATAATTCTAATTCGTCCGTTCATATTAACCTGAAAAATATCGCGATTATAAAAACATAATTCTATTCCACCCGTTCATATTACCGTATAATATAAATATTTACTAATTTCA
>PKMM01011750.1:190791-233139 GCA_002933915.1 Eutrema heterophyllum | reverse complement strand
AGAATTTCTATTTCAAAACCATGATTCCTTTTTTTTTTTTGAATTTTATTTCATCTCCTCATTCTCAAGTGAATTAGCATCTTGATTTCTCTCAAAGTAGAGATAGTATGAAGTAGGACCGTGATGAAGATGTGCAAAAGATCAGGTTCGAATACAATACTACAACGGATCTAACGAATTCTCCAAGAGTCAGATAGATTGTAATCAAATGCGAATTTCAACAGCTTTAGTGGGGGAAAAAAACTATTCTATCCCCGTAACTAAATCAAATATCCTAACAAAATTATCAAAAGGGTCTTTAATAGATCAAGAAAAAAGAAGCACAAAAAAAAAACGAAATCAAACAACTCATCTGATAAATTCACATTTTGTACATATAGCGAGAACATGAGGTAGAAACTTACCGGAGACGTAGGGCTGAGCCGGCTGTGGATAACCGGCGGCCGGCGGCTGCTGCTGCGGCGGAGGTGGATAGTTGGGGACGCCTTGAAACGGCGGAGGAGGAGGAGGCTGCTGGTGGTGATGATCCGTCAGCACTGATCTGTTTTTGTCGTCTTCTACGACGCTCGTCATCTCTCTCTCTCTCAGATCAATAAACAAAAACAATCTTCTGTGATTTGGAATTGGATTTGTTTTGATCTGATGAGAAGGTGAACCCAAGATTTCGATTTTTTTCATTTTAAGGTTTTGTATTATGAGGGATGCACGTGCCACGTGGCTGTTTCTGCGGTTGGTCGGATGACAACCACATGCTCCTATAATTTTGAACTTGCGTAACCCGAGGGGAAAGATTTGCTGGCTAGATACTGTAGTTGAATGTATTTTTTCATTAATGTTCAAAATTTCGCTATTCGCTAATCGGACCGGACCTAGCGCGTAGCGAAAAAATTAGGGATTAATAGAGAATTAGTTTTTGATTTTTTAGTGTTTTTTAATATATTAATTCATTATAATTTATAATTTCAATATAATATTGTGATCAAAATTGGATAAAACACATGAAAATAAATATTATGTCTAATACATTATGATATTCATTAAAAATATGAACATAAGTTGAACTTATTAAATTTTAGAACCAACTAAATTATTTTAATTTAGAAAAAAAAAAACTGGGCTAGGCGGTTGTTTAGGCGGAAATTAATCGGCCTAGGCGAGGATTAACCGGCATAGGCAGAGATTAATCGGATATCCAATTTATTGAACCGATTACCCATAAATCGTCACGGTCTGTCCGCCGCCTAACGCCTAAACGGGAGATTAATCAGGGTAGAGATTTTTTAAACAGGTATATATGTATATATATAAAAATACACGAACGGAAATAAATAAGTTGTGTTTAATTCCTCATATATATAGAATGAATTGATTGAAACCATCGTTAATCCCAGACAAGAAACCATCGCTAATCACGTTTTAGCTTTTCAATTATCCTCTTTAATTTACTTTGTTCATTTTTTGTTTTCCAACAATTTTGTCTATTTAAATGGTTAAAGAAATAGGTCACATGTGCATCCAACTATAAATAATAATAATAATACAGGTTCGAGGTGAATATACCCCACTTCTTCTTATACAAGATGATACTTTCGAAAATGAATGATTATTATTTGTTTTTTTATTTTTTTTAGATCATACCATTTTAATTAAAATACTGAAAATTAACAAAGTGTTTCTCCCTTTCAATCATTGGTCGTAGCCAAGAGGGAATACAATTCTCTAAACAAGCAGAGTAGATAGGTAAAGAAGAGGCAGTTTTTACAATATGATCAGCACTAAAGTTTGCATTTCTTCCACAAAATTTGAACGTGGGTTTCAAATTTCGCCATGACCCTTGCACCTCTGTAATGAAGCACTTCAATCTTGGCCATTTGGGAGGATCCTGCACAGCCTGAATCAAAATTTGGGAATCACTCTAAAAAATTACCTCTTCAAATCCAAGGTTGTCAAGGACTGTCATGGCCCATACTAGAGCTGTGGCTTCCGTTTCCAGGCTTGAAATCAGGGAGGGGTAGGTTTTAGCTCCATACCATCTTACATCACCCATCTCGTTCCTGAGCACCCACCCCACTCCACATCTCCCCAACCCTGCATTCAATGACGCGTCTACATTACACTTTAATATTCCTGGAGAAGGTTTTCTCCATCTGCAGTCCGGTCTTAACTGGCCTTGCAGAGGCTGATACCTTACTTCCGGATGTTCACTCCATTCATCAGCATCGTTTAATGCTTTTCGAATCACCTGATATGCTCCATAGCTCTGGTTAGAGAAGCACAAGTCATTTCTGGACTTCCATAGTCTCCACAGAATCCACGGCCAGTTTGACATTCTTTTAAGGAATTCAACGTTTTTTCCTTGCTTCTCATACACCAAGAGCCGAGCCATATTCACATATATAGAATCCGATGTTGTAGGATAGAAAAGGAAAGCCAAAGGAGATAAAGCCCATACCACTTTTGCAAACGGGCATTGAAATAAAACATGATTAATTGTCTCTTCTCCATTTCCACATCTTGGGCAGTCTTTAACTTGAGTGAGCTTCTTTTTCGCCATATTAGTTGCTACCGCAACACAATTACTGAGCACTCTCCACACAAAACCTTGTATCTTAGGTGATGCTTTCACTTTCCACACTTCTTGATACAAGGGATTTAAGCTCGGTCCCACCTCTACACATTCTGAAGCTTATGTGCCCATACCCAGTAGCCAGATTTCACTGTGTAGTCTCCATTATTGTTGAAAGCCCAAGTATATTCATCCAACATCTCAGTTTTGCCTGGTCTAATTTGACCAATTAGCTTGACATCATCTTCATCAAAAACATTCTTTACCATCGGCATATTCCATTCATCCGATCCCGGGTCTTTAAGCATCGTCAAGCACACAACTTCTTTATCTATATTATCCCTAGCTTTCGGTGGTCTTGGTGGAATAGATGGAAGCCATGGATCTTCGAAAATACTCACTCCCCTGCCATAACCAAACTCTGTTCTCATCCCTATCTTCATTAGATCTTGAGCAGCATGTATACTCCTCCATGCAAAGGAGGGTCTGCTTCCTATTGAGGCGGATAATGGAGACTTGTATGGGAAATATTTACCTTTGAAAACTCTGGTCATTAGTAAATTGGGATTGGTTGCCATCCTCCAAAGCTGCTTCCCCAAAAGAGCCAGATTAAATCCTTCTAAATCTCGAAAGCCAAGGCCTCCTTCTTTTTTAGGGATACTGATTTTGTTCCATGCTTTCCAATGTATTCCGCGACCATTTTCCTGGTTTTTCCACCAGAAACTTGCTATGCTTGATACAATCTTATTGCAGAGAGTTTTTGGAAGTTGAAAACATGACATTGTAAACGTTGGCAGAGCCATCAGCACAACCTTGATCATCACTTCCTTGCCTGCTTGTGAGAGGAACTTCGTATTCCATGACATCACCTGTCTATTGACACAGTCCTCTAGATATTGCAGATTTTTCACCTTGGATCCAACAAAAGTCTCAGGCAGACCCAAGTAAACTCCTGTTCCTCCCAAGCTAGTGA
This sequence comes from Eutrema heterophyllum, assembly GCA_002933915.1. Classification (NCBI taxonomy): domain Eukaryota; kingdom Viridiplantae; phylum Streptophyta; class Magnoliopsida; order Brassicales; family Brassicaceae; genus Eutrema; species Eutrema heterophyllum. The sequence continues at coordinate 229,600 of PKMM01011750.1, read as the reverse complement.
TTCCTGTTAAGGCTTTTACCATCTCTTTCTTCTCTTCTTCCATCATCCGTCCATACACAATGCTAGATTTTGCAAGACTAACTTTCTGTCCCGAGATCTGATTATAGTCTTCCAGAATATTTGTAATTGTCTCTACTTGAGCCCTCTCAGTTTTGCAGAAAAATAAGCTGTCATCAGCAAATAGTAAAATTGGAGGCGATCTCTCTGCAACCTTGATACCCTCAATTCTACCATCTGTTTCAGCCATTTTAAACCCATGTGCAGCACACATAATGAAAATAAATGGAGACAGAGGGTCACCTTGTCATAGCCCACGTGATGGTGTTATTGTTCCATGAGGTCTTCCATTAATAAGAAACCCATAAGACACAGAATTGGCAGTTGTTAGCTTTAATATTTAGGGAGCTTTGTAGTTAATATACTTTGTTTATTTTGTATTCGTTTTTTTATTTGTTTTTATCTCTCCGCTTTCTATATATATGTAATTATTTGGTTATAATAATGTGTTTGCAACTGTGAATACAAATGTTATGCCATTCTATTGATTAAGAAAGTACAAATGTCAATGCACTTGCAATCCAAATTAATATATTTTTCTAAGTTTAATTTAGAATTGTTTCTACTGGTTTGAGACCAAAGGCCCAGGATTACTACAAAGTACGTACAAACGTAAGCAAGAGCCAGTAAGCTCTGCCAAAAACATAACATAGGAGAAAAAGCACTAGGAAGTTCACATGTTCATGCAACATGATAAGATAAGAACTCCTCCGCCAATGATTTAGAGGTCATAAGCAAAGCTGGTTTCATAGTAAAGCCTTCCCAAGTCTAGCCGTCTGCGATTTCATATAAACAAAAGATGAGAAACAATGTGTTAGGCCTTACCAAACAAACTTGATGCAATCAGTACCTCTGATTCTGAAATCCATTCGAATTCCTTGTTTTGTAGACTCGTCAGCTTGAGAGTGAATCGAGGTCCACATTCCTGCCACAAAGTTCCACAATCAACACAAGGATGATACATTGATGCAAAAAAAAAAAATTAAAAATACAAGAACAAGGACCCTGACCTGCTTGCTAACTGTGTCACTTTTTCCTCCAAGGCATAAACTGAACATAGTGCATCAGTAGAAATATAAGTAAAAAGACTTTTCTAGCCAGAAAAAAACCTCAAGAGAAGAAGTGAGTGACAGCAAGTTACCGATAATGTCCAAAGAGTATAGAATCATTACGGTTGTGGAACAACACAAGGTCTCTATGACAGCAAGGAGGGACCTTAGGGAAGAGCGATTGTATCATTCTGAAAAAAGAACAATACATGACATGAGATCAGAGTAGAGCACACAAGAATTAAGATGTTTTCTCAACTATTATGGAGAAGCAATTAGTTTTACCTCCCAACGACAGCACCAATAGGAGACGTAAAGTTTCCCATATGAAGCTGCGGATAGAATCGGCTCTTGGGATATCCAAGATCCTGCAAGCCAAATTATTAACATCAACACTCTCACTCATAAGCAGCAAGCAAATTTCGGTATACAAAGAAAAGATAAAAACCATACATTTATTTTATCCCGTGATTTGAAGTTAAAAAGCCCGAAAGTAGCGGTAGCCCCATTCACCAAGCTTGTGATACAGAGTTGATGTCCCATACGGTTTGTATGAACCACAACGAGAGATGTAAAACCCTTATTCTTGGCAATTCGTTCCATCTCCATAAACAAACAAACACGTTTAGACAAGAATACATATAGTAGGTAGTTTTTGATAAGAAAAATTAAGAAGAGCAAGCATGCACCTCATGTAAGTTGGTACCAGCCCTCCTCTCACAGTATGTAGAGTTTGGGAGCACTGAGAGAAACTCATCTGCAACGAAACGTCCCCTCCGAGCATATTTCTCAGCATTATACATCTGACAATGTCCAAAGACACAGAAATTGAAACACGCATGGACCAGTAATTTAACCAAGATATAATTAGCTATGTCTTACAGAGGGATCGGCAAGAGTAGTTGTGATCAATGTCTTGGGTTTAATTTCGCCTCTCAGAATCCGATCAATTTTCTCGGTTTCAAATTCTGCCCAAAGCTGCAAAAAAATAAACGCCGAGAGAGCCAATTAAAAACCGGAGAGAAGACGTAATTCCAAAACACAAAGAAGACCATTCATTCATACCTCTTGATCATCGAGATTCGTAATCTTCCGGCGGATCTTCCTCTTGGCGGCGACACGGTCCTCGGCACTTTTCTTCATCTCCAACTTCTTCCGGTGCCTGAGTTTCTCGTGCGTCGACGTTTCAGATCTTTTCTCTCTCTTCTTCGAAGAAGAAACTACAACTATCTCTTTCGCTGCTTTCATCTTTCTCTATCGCTCGCGACGAAGGTGCGTTAGGGTTTTTGTCTAAAAATGGCAATGGATATTAAATAAAAACTAAGTGTAAACAATTAATCCTCACAAATGATTTTACAAAACGTAACTCCTCTCATTTAAAAAAAAAAAAAAAAAAAAATTCCCTCCTTACTTGCATTATAATTATTGATTTTACCATTCTTCTCCATCGTATATCAAAATTGGTAACTTATAAAACAAAAAAAAAGTTGGTAACTTATAGTTCCCTAAATAAACATTTGATATGATAAGAAAAAGGTAATTATGTATGTGACATAATTTCATATTAAATTGAGCAAAAAAAACAAATTATGTATTAGAAGATTCACAACTTCTATCTGTTGCATGCAATCAAAATTTACTATTTGTTCTGAGAAAGTTCAATTCACTTTTATGTCAATTTCTTATAAAATTATGCCTACCGCAAATTCATAAAACTTAATACATATATTACCATAAATAAATGATTATGTATTCGACATTTAAAACACATGACTCCATACAATAATGAATACAAAATTTGGTACATCATTTAAGGAGATTATAAGCAAAAAAGTTTGAATTTTTTTTTGTATGAAATCAAAGATATAATGGATACATGAGCGGTAAAAAGGAACAAAGTTTTTTTAATCTTTGGGTTACTGAAAAATCAGTTGGAAATGGTAGAGATACTCGCGTCTGGATTGACAAATGGATACTATACTATAGGCCGGCAGAATGAAATGGATATTACGTTGAAAGTCTCAGACTTGGTGATAATCTAAGACGACAACTTTTTGTGGAAAGAGATGCTGAGTATGTGCTAAAGCTTAAGATTTCGGAGAAGTTGAATGATACTCACTTTTGGGCATTTTCTCAGAATAACTCTAAAAGTGGATACAAACTCTTGGACTCCTTACCGGAACATCAAATCCACCCAGCCATAATTCAGCCTCCACTAGAGAAAGCAATCTGGTCTAAACTATGGAAAATCAGATTTGGCTTCTCCTCTTGCATGAGGTGGGAAGGCCCAGATCCGGCGATGATGGTGGAAGCTTCTACTCCAACGATTGGCATCGTTCTCTCCTGACTGGGAGTTGTATCTCCCTAAGTTCCCCTAATGTAGAGCCATTCTCAAGGCGGAGGGTGATTTGTCACGAGCGAGCAAGCGATGATCGGAGGTGAATCTTACGGAGGCGAGAAGATATTCGGCCAATCGGGATCTAATTTAATTTAATTTCACTGTAGAAGGAGTTTACTAGGTGGTACTGGCGGAGACAACAAAGTCGCTAAAGCATCGCGGCGGTGAAGAAAGATGAAGATTCGCCGGCGGCGATGATCGGCTCAATCAAAAAGACACGTGTTTCATTAGGTTAATGGGATTACACGTTTTGTATTTTGGGTCTTATTGGGCCTTAAGCCTATGTACCATTTACCTTTGCCTTATATTCGAACCAAAAAAAAAAAAAAAAAGTAGACGACGATAAACCCTAGCTTCCTCCCACCTTCTTCTTCCCCATTTTCTGCAAAGTTCTCTGTACACCAAAAATCTTTGAGAAACAAGAATGCAGGCCTCCAATAAGTTACGCGACATGATGGGGAATGAGAAGGCACGTCAGAAATGGGGTAAGCTTGTAATTTTTAAACGTGTTTAGGCTTTACATATTTAAAAAGATCAAACAGTTTTTACAATAATGTTCTTTAATTGATTTCTTTTGCATCAGGAATCACTTGAAGAAACTTCATCTACATGGCCTTCATAAGATCCATGAGGATCATTTGCGCCAGGTTTTACCTTGCTGCCCCATGCTCACGGATTTGGACCTTAATGATTTAGGGTATGTATACTCCTATATCTCTTAAAACACTTTTTTTTAACACATGTCTCATGTCTCATGTTTATATATGCTATATCTTTTAACACTTTTTTAATACATGTCTCATGTCTCATGTCACATGTTTATACCTGTTATATCTTTTAACACTGTTTTAAAACATGTCTCATGTCTTTCACGTTTTCACATATCTCATGTCTAGCAAATATATCTCATGTGTTTGCTATAACTAAACACATGTCTCATGGTGCAAACACATAGATCTTTCTTCTCTTTCTTCTGATTAGTTTTCTTCTCTTTCCTTCTGATTAGTTTTCTTCTTCTTCTTTTCAGGTCCGCCCGAGTGGACTTTCTACTGGAAATTGTGGGTGCTTCTTGTCTGCTTCTGGAGCGTCTGGTCTACACTGGTGATGAAGACTCAATGTCAACCAGGGAGAACACAATTAGTGATCTCAACTTAGACACGTTTCTCCAAAACTGTACCAGGGTACAAGTTCTCAGCCTACTTAGCGTGAATGTAGAAGACAATCAGGTTATTCGCATTTTGCAGAATCTTATGAGCCTAGGATGTCTAGACCTATCTAAATCGATGGGATTTAGTGGAATTTTCTTCTATGGGTAAGTCTTTGTCTTTGTCTTTGTATTCAGTTTTCATCTTATTAGAGGTTTCTTCTGATTTTTTTTTCTTTGTTGTGTAATGTGAACAGGGAAGGCATTAGCAACGTGAAGCTTCAAGTGTTGCACCTTGACGCGTGCATTGATCTCTCAGAGGATTGTCTTCGTGAATTCATCCAGCAGCTAAAGCAAACATTCTTCGAGAACCTAGAGGAGCTGGTAAGCTATACTTTCTAAAATGATTTTATACTTGCTTTGTGATTGGCTTGACTCATTGTGTTTCATTTTCTCCCTTGTCTATCTCAAAGTTTGTAACAGGCCGTCCGGGATTTGAACAAAGGATTGGTCTTACTGATTTGAGTGATACAAGACCTAACGTGGAGATCCGCACAGGACTACAACTACAAACAGAGTAACCATCCTTGTTCTGTTATATTGTGTTCTGTTTTATTTTTCACAAGTTTTACTGTTTATAGTAATTGTGTTTTTTTCTTTTCTTTTTGGACAGTGAGGACGAGGAAGATGACAAGGAGCTGCAATGCTTAGCGCTTGAGCGCGCTAAATCCCTTGTGCGAGACGAAGATTGTCTGCATGAGGAGACTTCTGAGGATGAGGATGGGCAGATCGAGGATGGGCAGATCGAGATTATAAGAATCCCGAGGAGGGATCCCGAGGAGGTGGAGTCCGAGGAGGAGGTTCCTGAAGAGGAGCCTGAGGATGAAGAGGACTACATTGGAGATATGGATTATGGTAGCTTGAGGTATGACCCGTCTGGACTGTCACATGGACCGCATCGTCGGAGAAAACGGTTCATAGAGTGGTGAGATGTCTGATCTAATATATGCTTTTGATATTGTGTAATGCTGTGAGAAACCAGAAGCTTTAGTTTATTTAAGAATGTTGGAACAGTTGTACTGCATTAAGAGATGATCTTGTCTTGGTTTCTTCTGTATTTGAATTTACATCTCTTAAGCACTAGTAAGTCAGTTTTGGGATTCACAACCAACAACTGAGATAATGCAACCAGACAAAAGAAATAGTCAAGTCTTACAAAAGTAAAATTAAGCAAATTCAAAGAGCATGTATGTATTGGCTGTTTAAGAAAATATCAAAGAATTCTTTTTTGGTTTCTGAGCTGCGTTAGACAATTAACAACCATTTATCGACGATGTTAATAGAAATGGAGATAGAAACATCAATAGAGCTCCTAAAGGAGCAAAATGTGAAGTCACTCTTTTTTTACAAGATGTGTGTGTATATTTTAGATGCCATCGATGTAATAAGAGCAGTCCAAAGAGGAAACAAAAAAAAATCAAAGCAAAACCCGTAATGATTCAAACCAAAAAGCTTTAATCCTCCTCTCCTCTGGATTTTGGCCCGACAAGACAGACAATTCGCTTCCTTCTCATGGAAAAGGTTGCATTTAGAGCAAAGAACCCACCTGATGGGCACAAGGCAAGAAAATCACACTCATCTCTTCAGACAAACACATCACAGATTCCCTCTCCCTTTTGATTTTTGCCCCTGTCCCGTGATTTTTACTTTCCCACACGTTTGCTGCTGCCATCGGGTTTGCCTTTGTGGTGGTGGCATGAGTCATTCCTCTCTTGTTACCGTCAACGCCTTTCTTCAATGCAGCTCTCTTCAAGCAGTCTGGTTTGAGTTTCAGCTTTGAGGTTTTGCTCTCGCGTCTTTTGATGTTCTCGATGTAGTATTCACGTAGTTCTCTGCTTTTTCTTTTGATCCGCTCTTCTTCTGCCTTCCCTAGTTCTTCTAGTTTTCCTCTCTCTTTCTTTAACGCAGTCGCTTGAGCAGCGAGTTTCCCCTGAGCTGCCTTTCCTTGTTTCCATGTAGCCTGCAACTGAGTTTCATTCGTTATCCTTGATCATAACTTCTGCATTTAAACTACTACGACTACATTGCTAATCAGAAACATCATTTCAAATCAACAACTATGGTTAATTCTTGCCGGCACAATAAGTATATAGAATAAGCTCTTGATGTAAACATATTTTCCCTCCAATTTCTCCTAATTCCTTTGATTAAACAATGTAAAGTATTGGGCAAAAGGCAAAAACTGAAAACATTTCAGCCAAAAGAATGAAACGATTACTTGAAAATAGAATTGTAGAGGAAAGTATATGATCAGCTATCACACAGATAAAATATCGGGAACTGCTGACACCTCCGAAGACGAGAAGACCTAATGCGTGCAAAGGCATTTTGTCTACAAAAGGAGCTAACCTCAGGTTGGTTTTGGCAATTTTTTTGCCTTGGCAACTTCTTGCTGCAGCTCTGCCCCCTTGTCTCTTTGGCTCTTGAGCTCTTCCTGCAACAACACCTTTTGGCTTTTGCCCTTCCCACGACTGAGTATTCTTCAACGATATCTGTACTCTCTCCTTTGCTTCTCTACAGCTCTCAGCAGACTCGCCTGCTCTTATATTAGCAGCTTCCCTCTCTTTCTTTAACAGAGACTGTTCGAGCTCGAGCCTGCACTTTGTTGTTAGCTTTTTCGAGCTGGTTGGTCGCGTGACGTTATTCAAGGAAAACTCCATTTCAGACCGCCTTTTCATAGTGTTCTCTTCCAACAACTGCTTCTCTTTTCTCAACTCTTCTGCTTCGTCTTTCTCTTTCCTTATAGTGCCTTAAGCTCTGGTTGGTCCTTAAGAAGTCTACTAGTAGCCTGCTTTACTTTTCTGATATGCCCAGTCAGTCCAAACCTGCAGATCTTTCATTCGGGGAACTAGCTTTAGAATCGATTGGTATCTTGTATTCCGGGGAACATATATCCCCAGAGATGCATCATATGGGGTCACGGCGTAGTAATCTGGTGCTGGCTTTGAAGACACAGAAGAAGCCTTTTCTTCAGACTCACTCAGAACCGGAATTCTTTTCTGAAGCTAATGGTGCTGGAGCACCATTAATAGCAGGTAATGCAGAAACATATCCCTTCACATCTAATGCAGGCGAATCTGACTTGGTACTGTTACTAGTTAAGACAGTGGTGCTACTCTCGGCTAAAGGAACTTTCATCATCTCTGCTGTTATCTTTGATGAAGAATTTCTTGACTGTACAGACACCAAATCAGAAGATGATTTGCCACTTTTCTCCACAAGGAAACCGCTGACTAAGGCAAAATTTGCTGTCTTATCTTTGCTATAAGTTGTAATCTTCTCCACACATGATTTCTGCCGGAGCATGGCCATTTCTTTTTTGGTTCGGCCTTTTGGACAAGATACTAAATTTTTCATCAGAAAGGGATGTACTTTTAGTGCCTTCACCAGAAGCAGTGGTAAGAGAAAACACCTCTTTTCCAGGTGGTGCTTCATTAGCATGAGGATTTTTGGAGTTGGGTATCTTTGGGAAGTTCCCAAAATTGACTGGCTCGCTCTTATTGCATCTGACACTGAAATCTTGCAGGGTTTGCACATTTCAGCTTCACCGTATCATCCAATTGGAACCCGAGAATGTCAGGCCGCTTCTCAATCAACCTGGCTACAGCCAGTTATGGAATACCAAGACCCTCAGAGATACTCCACGAGAGGCTTAATTATTCTAGCTACCCTGCATTCCCAAAATCTCGGGGTATCGAGTTAAAATACCTCCAACGTCCCTCCTCGCTACACCAATACCGACCAAATAAGCGACTGATGTGCTCATAGTCCCTTCCAGCTTAAACCCTGGATACCTCTCAAGCACACGAAGTACATCGCTCGGTTTAATTTCCAGTCCTTGGAGCTACTAAACCACTGGGGCAAGATCTATAACAACACTAGCGCGACGAATCTGCGGGTATGTACTCAGAATTTCAGTGGATGTTGATTTCCTCGCGCCTAGTTTCCCGAGAGAATCTAGCACCGGAACCATGTTCTTCTTCACGCTACAACCAAGAACCAGAGGGCAAGTGTTGATGTTTTCGATGGTAGGTCCCAATTTGTGAAGAAAATCCACACGCTCTTTCATCACATCAGAACCACTCCATTCAAGGTTTTATATGGGCGTGATCCACCAGCATTGGTCAAATTTGAAGAAGGATCTACACAGAATTTTGAATTGGAGCAAATGTTACGGGAAAGAGATAGTATGATTCAACAAATCCAAGGGTATCTCGTACAAGCCCAACAGTCTATGAAGGCATCCGCGGATAAACATAGAAGGGATGTCTCCTTTGCCGTGGGGGATATGGTCTTCCTGAAATTGCGGCCATACCGTCAACATTCTGTGACAAAGAGAATTTGTCAGAAGCTTGCTGCCAGGTTCTACGGACCATTTGAAGTATTGGAAAGAATAGGAAATGCTGCTTATAGGCTTAAGCTTCCTGCATCTTCCAAAATTCATCCTACTTTTCATGTATCACAATTGAAAGCAGTGGTGGGAAGTGATGTAAAACCTATACCTTTACCATCGGCTTTCTCTGAGGGAGGTGAGTTTATATTGGAACCCGAAGATGTGGTAGCTCAAGCAGATATATGTGAAGAAGAAGAAACAGAAGACAAGAGAAGGAGAAACAGAGTTGGTCAATGAGGAGAGTTGACCTTGAAGACTTGTTTTCAATTGGAGGGTTTCATTCTTTTGTTTCTGTTCACTTGTTTCGCGTATATAGTTGGGAGATAATTGAGAGAAGGATTATGGAGATTGTTTTGTAACAAACTTGTGAGACGATATGAGTCTCGTTCTTGCGATCGCCATGAGATCGTAGTACATTTGTTCATTCAATCCATTATCAATACAAATACAGAGGTTTTCCGGTGTACTGGAGTTACATCTCACGAAGATCCGAGTTACGAGTTCAAGCCCCATCAAGCTCATCAGGAACAATACCAATCCCACGCAAGAACTCATAAACCCTAGCAAACCTGACGACTATACAAGGACTGAGAATCTCTTCCGTTATCCTTATCCCGTCCCGAAGAAGAACGAGACCTTTCCCTTTTTCGATGAATCCACATAACTTGAAAACAAAATCCCGATTTGCAATAGCGCATTGGAGTCTTAGACCTATTCCAGGTCTCTTCTTGTGGTTGCACAAGTTTCCATAAGTGGAATCGGCGACTGGCCGAGATCTAACGGAGAAAAACGATGGTGGCTCAAAGCAAAAACCCAGGTTTCGTGAAGCCGCTACAGAACCTAATCTTCATTCTTTCCCGCGATTTGTACCTGCAAAAACGGAAGAACAAAATTGACGATTATCAACGAGAAAACCATACCAATTCGGACTAACCCAGACGCTTGTACGGGATATTTACTCAGAAAACTTGGTCAATTACTCAAATGCAAAAGGCAGAAACTTTGAAATTAAAAGGAAGAAGAGGAAATGGATCAGCGTGTGATTTGAGTTTGACAGTGAAATCTCACCGGAGGTGAGGAAAGAGACCGGTGAAGACGATAAGGTTTCTTTCACAGGAGAATAAGTATCCTCATCACAACAAGTCTTGAAATGTTTTATCCGATTTATTTGACGCTCTACCCCATATTTTCTGATACTTTTCCCTGATCGCCCCATATTATCTAAACTATTCACAATTAACCCCATACGTTTTCTCTTGATTATTTTGAAATTAAATTATTTGATTTTCTAGTCTCCAACACTGGAATGGATTATCAAAGCTGAACAATAGTATTTTAATAGTGTTGGATTTTTATGTCGACTTTTGCATGTAAGGCTTTCTTTCTCTTAACTTTTCCTACTCTCAGTGTGCTTCATCTGGTTGAGGTTTTATCGACCTGAGATGTCTTTCTGAGATGGCCCAGACCACCAATGAATTATGAATCAATGACTGGTACCTTCTTCGTTATACTCCACGAAAGGCTTAATTATTCTCCAATTCATTGTCTCCAGCGAACCTTTTTATCATGATTGTTCGTAAAAAATTAACTTTAGACCCAACATACACTAAACATCAGGATAGACCATAAAAATATTTAATTAGAAAAATACGAATTTCGAAAGGGAACATAACAGCATATAGATAATAACCCTAGTATCAATCAATAATCATCGAAATCATCAGAATTTGGTTTAGGAGAGGTTAAGATTGCTGTATAGAGCCTCAATTTATCTTCTCCTAATGACGCACATCTCGACAATGGTCTCCTCGGCCTTATGAACGACAGTGACGTCAACGTTAACCTATGCTTGTACCTATCAGATTAACAAAAATCATTTATTTATTTTATGTAAATCTATTCACATGTAACTCCGATTTAAGCAAATAATAAAAAAGTTTTGAATTTTTAGTTTTATATATATTTCTTAAATTACCACTTTTCCGAATTATTATCTTCTGTTTTTCTAAATTACCACTTTTTTTGCTTCCCAAAATACTAAAATTCAAAAACAAAAAATCACAAATGTGGTTGTGGTATATTTGAATTTTTATAAAGTTGTGGTATTTTGGAAAACAAGATTAAAATATTTATGTTCCCAAATATTTTTTTTCAAGAGGGAGATTTATATATTTCAAAAAAAAAATTGGAAAAAATTTCTAACTTTCAAGAAATGAGACGTTACCTCCTCCAAGCGAGCTGAACCGCAACCGCGGCCCAAGTCCGCCAGCCAGGAGAATAATAGCGGGCACTGCGTTTGACTTTCTCGTTGACAAAAGTGTAACGGAAATGTTGAGTCACGTACTTAACGTCTTCGGCGTCGAGTCCAAACGCTTCTGTGGTCTCGAGCGTTACTAGCGTTGACGAAGACGACGGTAGCCTCTCCACGAAGGGTCGTCGGAGACACCACGAGAGAAGCTCGTCGCCGCTAAAATTGCCCGGACCTAACATGCAACAGCTTTTGACGCCGTCTCTTAGTAACTGACTACTCTGAAGATGACCTCTCACAACGAACAACATTCTCTGCACTGCATCTCCTTCTTTCTGAATCTGCATGCATTTTCAAACATTTTTACATTGTGTTCATCGTTGAGAGATTTCTTGGATCCCATGTCAACAAGCAGCTAAATTGTTTGATGGTTTAGAAACCGGTTACAATTTATATAAATGAAAGAAAAGAAAAAAAAACACAATTTAGTTATGAAATATACAACAACAAAAAAAATGAAATATATAATCCATAAATTGGGTTAAAGATACTTACGGTTTCTCCTTTGGTGAAAATGAGAGACTTCACACGGTCGCATATATTCTCAAGCACCAAATCATCCATATGTTGAAACAATGGAACCTGAAAAAAAATGCAAATACACTTCAACATCAATGATCATTAACTATTAGCTAATTTTATCTTTATATATGATTTTTTCTCTTCAATCAATGATTATTAGTTGTAATGATCAAGCTGACCTGCCGGACTAAGTCTAAACAAAGATGGTACTTGATGTCTCTCCTAAGACCTTCTGGAAGGTTCTTAACCATCTCACACTCGTCTACACCGCGCATAGCGGCCCATCTCTGCCGCTCGTAGTTGCGGACTCGTTGCCTAAACCCTAATGGTAAATGTCTCTTCTTCATCCACCACTCTATGTTCCTCATTTTCAGGTGCATTGCTTGCTTCTTTGAAGTTGTTGCGTGCAGAAACACCTTCATTTGTAGATTAGAGTCAACTTAGAATCCCTTAATTTATCATATTTTTAATTCAATTATAAGAAAATAAGCTAATATAATTACCTTGATGTTACCGATCAACATGGTAACGAGAAGAAGACCACTTGTTAGAACTATTATATTGAAGACAACCTCAGACCACTCTGTTGTGCTCTCCAAATTCCCAAATGTGCTGATTAATTACATAGATAAAAAAACAATTAAACCGTTTTTATACATTCAATTTATTGGTAATGGAACTTTGATTTATTCGATCCAATATGGTTAGATTTTCCTAGTATGACGAGTTAATTAACTAAAGTCGCACAAATCAAATTGAAACTTCAATAATTAAACCGGTTGTGATGTGAAATACCTGAGAGTCATGAGACCCCAAAAGATAGGGAAAAGGATTTTCTCCAACCGGCTTTCATTGCTCACAAGTTGAATGGTCCATTGATAAGCACCATATGTGTAGTTTGTGTTGANCAATTAAACCGTTTTTATATATTCAATTTATTGGTAATGGAACTTTGATTTATTCGATCCAATATGGTTAGATTTTCCTAGTATGACGAGTTAACTAAAGTCGCACAAATCAAATTGAAACTTCAATAATTAAACCGGTTGTGATGTGAAATACCTGAGAGTCATGAGACCCCAAAAGATAGGGAAAAGGATTTTCTCCAACCGGCTTTCATTGCTCACAAGTTGAATGGTCCATTGATAAGCACCATATGTGTAGTTTGTGTTGATATCTAAGCAAATGGATCGGGCTTGGTGGTTTTGTGCCCAAGCCAGTCTAGCCCTGTCAAGGACCATCTCGGTCGTGCCATAGTACACTGGTTCCTTACATGACAACATCCTTAGGTCGCATCCCATCGTGTTTTCACATTGTTCTTTAAGACATTTCGCTGATCTTTGGACCCCCAACAAGTACCAACATGCTCCTGCTGCCTGTGGTTCATAAACATATATGTGAGAGATTATGAGTGTAAATAGTAACAGGAAATTTAATGGATTATTACGTATTTCGATTGATAGTCGTCGATTATGATATTTGGAAGATCTGAGAAATTCTCGTATACTATATTAAAGTTGATGAGTCATTCAAGGACAAATAAAAGTGTAAACGTGACATATGTAATTGAAAAAAGAAACTAATGATTGCATAATTTATTTTTCTAGCTAACCTAGACTTTCTTAATTAATCATACGTAAAACCAATGCAAGTTGTATTTAATTTCGTTAAATAATTTGATAGCGACTTGTGTGATTGATAGAATGATCATACCTTCCTCCTAACAAATCTTTTCTTGTTTTGGCATTTTCTGATATATTTTACTTTCAAAAGAAGACTCCCACAGCAATGGAAAAGGTTAATGTGAAAATGTTTTAGGTACAATATTTAAATAATCTTACAACCAAAATCATATAAAATATAATTATTTGGCACCTGAAAATCACTACTTTTTCCATAGATTAGTAATTTATGTTAATTTACACTTTTAAAAATATGACATATGTTATCTATTACTGAATACATATTCAACACAATAGCCTATAACTAGACATTTTAACAATTGCTCAAATCGATTAGAGTTTCACAAAGACTATATCACAATTCACAACTAGGCTTAAACTAGTTGAAATATGTATCTGAATATCATTGGAATTTTAATCCGCAATGAAGTAAAAAAGTTTACATATACTAAGCAAGAAAAAGCATTTTATCAAAAAAAACTTACATGAGCCGCGACGAAATATGCGATCATGTTGAGTGCAATTCCCCACCAGACAGTGCCAAAGATGTAGCCGGAGAGAGTAGCATTTTCCCGGAGATGGCGAATGGAATGATATATTTTCGGTAGATATTGGAAGAGGAATGTTATAAGCAAAACTGATACCACTAAAGTAGCGGAACCTCTCTTTAGAAGAGAAGGTATCACCACCCACAACAGCACCTGCTCTCATTTTTTTATAATTTGTAATTAAATTATTACAAAAAAACAAAAATGTACCAAACGAAAAGATAATTGAAAACGAATATGTATTATTTCATTTGGTCCACACACGATCATGATTAGGTCAGACTAAGTGAGAATTATTTCAGACCATATAATTATTTGGATATAAGATTTTTCCCTAGATTAGTCAATTTTAGTTCAGTACTAGATTTGATTACTATGATTGTGCCTTTAAACTAATGTTAGTTTATTGTCCCTATTATTAACTCACAGGAAATCTCCCTTAGTTAATGTAGAATTAAGTACTGTATTATTTACTATAAGTCACTATGTATAGTAAACTTTGCATATAAAATTTAACATCTGCCTGAGTCCTCAACTAATATAACGAAACTATCTCAGCACAACTAACTACTTGACTTATAATTAATTAGTGCAATTATACTATATATTAAGTAATTGCATACTAAAAATAATGGCGTATACGTAATACGGTATATATGATTGTCCAAAGCTTAACATAGTTTTGCGAACGATTTTTTGAATTTTTTAATAATTTTGTTTTTAAAAATTTCTCTATGGATTGTTCTGTAGTTTAGAAAAATATATATATATATAAACTCACAATAATTAGTCACAATAATTCTTTTATAATTTATTTTTGCTTAATTCCGATATTAAGTACATCTAATAAAAAAAAATAATTAGTGTTTCTCTTAAATAAGGAAAATAAAAATATTGGTTGACTAACCTGAGGTAATGGTAAGATGACGAAGAGATCGAAGAAGAACCCTTTCTTCTTAACGTAAGGTGGAGCAACTCTCGTACGTACACGTGTCCCATCTCCTTTGTTAATATCGCCGTCGCTATCTCCGCCGGGATAAGGCCACCGGCGAGCAATCTTGAACTGAAGCCAAATGTTCCATAAGTGCAAAAGATCGGTCATGGAGCGTAAGGCAGTGACGGTGAGAGCGAGCCAACCGTCGACGAGGAGACACTTACACGTGTCGTTCACCGATAAGACGTAGAGAAAAAGCGGGTCCACGAAGAGCCCCGTCGCGCACACAAGGAGAAAGACTCTGTTCCATTCTTGAACCAATTTGGATCTCGGGTCAAGTATTCGACCCAACATCATCCATTTATTGTTATAACCCGATGACCCGTTTCTTCTTCCTCGGCACGTGACCCCCACACGTGGCTCTTCTTCTTCTTCCTCCTCCTCCTCTTCCTCAATTTCTTCCATCTCTTCTTCTTCCTCCTCTTCCTCCTCCGTGTAATCTTCGTCTGAGTAATATCCTACGCTGCTTGAGGCGCGTGAGTCACGTGAGGCGCGTGAGTCACGTGAGGCGCGAGGTACGCGTGTGAGTTCTTGCTCTGTGGCCATGGAAAGTACTAATGCATGCAAGAAAGAGAGAGAGATATGATCAATGAACAAATCTATGTGAAGCTCTGCAACGGAAAGAGGATTTGGAGAGAAACGTGGTCTTTGGGAAAAATATATCCTTAACTAGAGAAGAGATGACAAGGTGCTATGTAATTTACAATTATACCCTTCTGATTGGTTGTTTCTTGTATATATGTAATCATGTTATCTTTATGTTTATACACGTATTTATTATAAGAAATAAATGAGTAGTTTAATATACTGCCGAAAGATTAGTTACTTTTTGTACGTAGTTAATTATTAGTAACCAGCATTTATATAGACACAAACATGTAACATTCATATATCAAACATGGAAAATGAGGTATCAAAAGAGGTTATGAATAGAAAAGAAAGACAAACACAATGTTTAATTTAAATGTCAGGTATAGCTTAAAAGTCGATCATTGAGATAGAGTTTGCAAACCTTTTAAACACCTAAAATGGACGATAAACTTCTAAATCGAGGCGGAGGGGTGAATCTATAATTTTGACAACGTAAGAGCACAAAGAGTTTGGACCGTTTGGTCTCATTCGTGTAATACGTTCGAAGAAGATAAAGAGAGTCTTTTTTCAAAAAATAAGGTTTTGTTACTGGCTTTCGTCATCTTCGACGTTTTATTTTAGAACTTTTTTTTTTTTTTTTAGAACTTTTTGTACTATACTAAAAGCAAACAAACACTTAGATGGTGACTATATATATTGTCGATTCAATAATGTATGATATCATTATTGATCCCATTAATTAACATAGTAAAAAATATGGATTCCGTTAAATTAGTAAGAAATGGAATACACTTGAAACCAAATAACATAAATCTGAAATTGTACAAGATAAGAAGTGTCACAACAATTATCAATCGAATAATAAAGCACTATATACACATGTGCATATATAAATGATACGTTAATTTGAATAAAATAGCAATTTTAACCGTGTGGTCATAACACTGCCAGATCCACACAAAAAAACTGGACATTATATTGGACAAATAGACGCAATTCTACGAGACGAAATAATCACTATTAATTTTGTTTTTTCTTACATTTAATCGCTATTAAGATAAGTAGATAACCAAGCGTAAAAAAGATAAATGGAGGTCTCTTATGGAAAAGAAAGTGTCATTTAATTAGTGGACCTCGTTAAGACAAAACAAACACATAAAAGTGTAAACACATACAGAGAGGCAGAGAGCAAAATAAATACTAGTATTTCTCCTTTAGCTAGAAAAACATATGTACAATTTGAACATATTCTATACGACGGTAAANATATATATATTCTATTATAAATAATTTTATTCTTAAACATGGAGCATAGAAAATCAATTATAATAGAGAAAAGTGGAAGATAGAAGATATGTGTTTGGCTAGAGTCACATGAAATGTTCATTTTTGTGGGGTTGTTAAGTATTTTATGTATTTGAGCTTCCTCGTTCACTAGACTCCAACATATTAATTTGTCATTTCTTAGAATATGTACATCTCTTGCATATGGCAATTCTAACTATCACTCTCTAACGTATCCCCACCTCAAATTCTCTTCTCACTCTTTATCTCTCTTATTTTTTAGACCGTTACTCTATATATTCGCTGTTATTCACAAAATTTTATTATTATTTTAAAATGAACATTCGACCTGTATTCTCTTTGCCATATTTCCCTGAATTATTGTAAATGTCCCTCTATTATTATTATTTTTTTTGTTTTTGTGGCACAATTTGAAGATGAAAACAACCCTATAAAAATTTTGAAATAATTTAAACCGTATACATTATTTGTAGAACTACGTAAAAAACTTTTACGCTGCCTTTATGGGCCGAAGCAGTAAGTCCATTTTGAAGTGTTTTCGAGCTGTAGGGAAAAAACCACAACCAAAATAGCAAGCCGAACCAAACCGAATAAAAATTTGTTTGTAAACCATTTGGTGTCTTGGTTTTAAAATCCAAAAACTAAAACTAAATCATAACCGATTTTTGTGTAATCAAATCAAACCGAAATGCATTGAAATTCATGTTACTTTGTTTGTCATATGTATTAAAAATAAATATGTAATCATATCACACAACTATATAATATTAAATTTTTAATTTAAACCGAACGATACATCGTAATCAAACTGAAAACTAAACTTAACCGAATTATAAACCGGATTGTCTACCCTAAACGTTTCCATTAACTTTTAAAGTTTGGGGAACATTGAGATAAATGGAAATTATAAGAACTATATTTGTTGAAATCAGAATGTTGCACTTGCTTTTTACTCTAGACAGCAATTGCTTATCGACGGGAACGAAAGGAACTAGGAACAAATTGCAATCCGTTGATATTGTCTTTTCACATTTTAGGACCTATTGCGCCAGAACTACAAGATTTGGGGGGTTTTAAGGCTATTGATCATTTCTAAGGACCATATATGTAATATATTTATGTTTTTCCGTCCAACACTCGTCGTCTCCCTAATTCGGTCACTCTCTTCTTTCGCCCGCCTCTGGCTTTGAAATTCCCCGCGCCGGTTATCCAACTCTGTCTCTCCGATTCTCAGTCTCGCTTCAACTCCGTCGGAATCACTTTTTCCGGTCGCCGGAGTTCCGTCGCTTGACTTCTAATCTTTTTGGAAGACCAGACCAGGTTAGGGTTCTATTTCCACATTGCTGAGAAAGTGCGACAAGTCTAGAACATTAAGAAATTTCTGGAAACAGTCCAAAGTGATTCAATTGGTTAATGGCTTTCGGGTTTCGGAGGAAACTCGTTGATTGATAGCGATAAAAGCTTCATTTTACTGTATGATTGTTTTCTTTCTATAGCCCATTTTGAAGTACATTTAGCTTTTCAATTCCTAGTGATTTTGATCCTCGGGTTTTTGATCTTTTACTTAGTTTTGTCTGCACAGAATCAATGTCGGACCTCATTTGTTGAGTTCCAGTGTTGTTTTTTTGGAACTAAACGACGATGTTTATATTAAGGGTTTATCAAGTCCAGTCTTTAGGGTTTTAGAAGTGCGTTTGCTGAATCACCACCAAAGAAGTGACCCCTATCAGTCTTTCACGTTATCTCAATAAAAGCAATTTTGGATTCAATCAATGAAATGTTGCTTGATTCTTCACTGAGAACTTGCTGAGGTCTAGCTCTCTTTTTTTCCGATTTGTTAACTTTTTTTTTATGAAAGTGAGACCAGATCCATGTAAATTTTTCAGGTTTACAGAGCTGCAAGCACTTGCCATCATGTCTAGGTGAGCTTTTGGCTTTGCTTTTTCCCCTCTTTTCCTTGATATTTATATTTGTTTAACTATGCTATATGCAAGAATGAGAAAATATACCAGGACCCAAGAAATAAAACTAGAGGAGTTTTTTTGTTTTGTTCTCGATCTGCAAGCTGCGTATTATAGGAAAAGTCTGCAGTGAGATGTGAAAAGCTTCATTGAAACTTTGTCTTTCCATGTTCAGTATTAACCAAAAATGATTGTGAATGTACAAAATTCAACGCTTGAATTTTGCTATCTTGTACAATTGTTACTTTTGTTTTCGAAAACTGATGAGTAGTGTATGCTTGTAAAACTTGACAGGGAGGATTTTGGGGATACACTTCGAATACTTGTTGCAACTGATTGCCACTTGGGCTACATGGAGAAGGATGAAATAAGGCGGCATGATTCTTTCAAGGCTTTTGAAGAGATTTGTTCTATAGCAGAGGAGAAACAGGTCTGATATTGATTTTTTTTTCCGTTGCCAGTATTATCCTTGGCTTGGATCATCTAGATAACTTATTAGCTTATATAAACCTTCTCCAAATCTTAGACTACTATACAATGTTTTGCCTAATTGACGGAAAAAAAAAAAAATTCAACCAATTGCGAGGAAGGACTCTCAGAAAGTTTTATTTCTTCTTTTTTCACTCTCTTGAAACAGGTGGACTTCTTACTCCTCGGAGGTGATCTTTTTCATGAGAATAAACCCTCTAGAACTACGCTAGTTAAAGCCATTGAGATTCTTCGTCGCCACTGTCTTAATGATAAACCAGTGCAGTTTCAAGTGGTCAGCGACCAGACTGTAAATTTTCAAAATGCGTGAGACTCAGCTCTTCTGCTATTAGTCTAATCATATCAGGAAACATTATGAACTGAATTGGCACATTGACTCAACATGTGTATAGATCTATGTGCTCTCTTGTGCACTTCGTTTTGTCAAGGTGTGGATTAATCTCTCATTCCTTAACATTTTATTCTTTCTACAGGTTTGGTCATGTAAATTATGAGGATCCACACTTTAATGTAGGCTTGCCCGTGTTTAGTATTCATGGAAACCATGATGATCCAGCCGGAGTGGTACATAACTTACATCTTCATGCTCTTGTTATGCAAACTCATTTGAATATGTATGGAATTGGATTATTTCTTGAACTTGAGTTTCTTCCTTCCTTAAGCATTTTATTGTGTTTTTCTTCTATGTCGCATCTGGCCACAGGACAACCTTTCTGCCATTGATATTCTCTCAGCATGCAACCTCGTGAATTATTTTGGAAAGATGGTTCTTGGTGGTTCAGGTGTTGGCCAGATTTCTCTCTTCCCTATACTCATGAGGAAGGTTGGTGCAAAGAATTTGTAACCTGGACACCTGGCTCCTCCTCTTTTTGTGGGACTAACATTTAATTAAACTAATATTCAGGGTTCAACAACCGTGGCTCTCTATGGTTTAGGAAACATCAGGGATGAACGTCTCAATAGAATGTTTCAGGTTACCCAGAGGATGCTCACCTTTTTGCTATACAATTGTTTATTGTGTTAATATTCATTGGTTTCACAGACCCCACATGCTGTCCAATGGATGAGGCCTGAAGTTCAAGAAGGATGTGACGTTTCTGACTGGTTCAACATTCTGGTGCTTCATCAAAATAGGTTGATCCCATTGCAGTACTATATTTCAGATGGTTTTCTTATTATTTCTATATCAGAAAGTTTGATTCTGTACTCATATGCTATGACTTGCAGGGTGAAATCTAACCCCAAAAATGCAATAAGCGAGCACTTTCTTCCACGGTTCCTCGACTTCATTGTGTGGGGCCATGAGCATGAATGCCTTATCGACCCCCAGGTGCATTGAAATTTTGATTCTTGGAGTTATTGCATTTAAATAAGAGTGAGGCACAATGTTTCTTGTTTCTCTGAGCTAAAAGCGTTTAAATTTTTGAAGGAGGTATCTGGAATGGGCTTCCACATCACACAACCAGGATCTTCTGTGGCAACATCACTTATTGATGGGGAATCAAAGCCAAAACATGTTCTTCTCTTAGAAATCAAGGTTTCATCTTTACTTTGATCGTACTGTTTAATCTACGCACTTCAAGTATGGTTTTTTGCTCTTTTTTAATCAAGCATGTAAGCCTGAGTAACTCGGAATATATTTTCTTACAGGGAAATCAATATCGTCCTACGAAGATACCTTTGACATCTGTGAGGCCTTTTGAGTATACAGAGGTAAAATTTATTTTCCCTATATGTTATGGCGTGGCAGACTTCTTACTTATATGTTTCAAAGTGCAGATTGTTTTGAAGGATGAAGGTGATATTGATCCCAATGATCAAAACTCAATTCTCGAACACTTGGATAAAGTGGTAACTATGCCCTTTTCTCGTAGTTCATGTGGATATTTTTCTCCTGCCTCCTTTTTGATTATGTTTAACAAGTCACTGAATACCTCTAATAATATCTACAAAATTGTTAGGTCAGAGATCTAATAGAGAAGGCCAGCAAAAAAGCTGTTAACAAATCAGATATCAAGCTCCCATTGGTTCGAATCAAGGTAATTTGTTTCCAAGTTTCCTTCACACTGCTTCAAGTTCACTCATATAATTAAAGTATTAAACCTTTTATTTTCTAACACAAGTAGAGGCTAGGCTTTGGCAGTTTGATGCATGCACACCCATAGCCACAAACACATATTTGTTATTTAAGAATATTAAATAATCAAAGAAAGACTGAGATCTGGTTCAATCTTTCAGGTAGATTACTCTGGGTTTATGACGATAAATCCTCAAAGGTTTGGACAGAAATATGTGGGAAAGGTACCTAAAAATTAGTTACTGTAACATGATGTTCACCATTCTATCTTGAATGTTGGTTAACTTATGACAAATTCTCTAACACTTTCAGGTTGCAAATCCCCAGGACATTTTAATATTCTCCAAGGCTTCTAAGAAGGGTCGGAGCGAAGGTAGGGGCATTAGAGTAGCACAATTGGACCATGTTATTGCGTTCTTGTCTACTGTGATTTAGTTAACATATTTTTTGATCTTCCATTTCACAGCCAACATTGATGATTCTGAGCGGCTTCGTCCAGAAGAACTGAACCAGCAAAATATAGAAGCTTTAGTAGCTGAAAGCAACCTGGTACGTTCTGCAACCTTCTTTCCTTATGAATGTGTTATTATCTTCAGCCCCACTTCACCACAAAATGATATAGACTTGAATAGGTTACCAAATGGGCATGAATACACTATAGGATGATCACTCTATCCTCTTGTGCAGAAAATGGAGATCCTTCCAGTTAACGATCTGGATGTTGCTCTTCACAATTTTGTGAACAAGGATGATAAACTAGCTTTCTACTCATGCGTTCAGTACAATCTTCAAGAGACTCGTGTATGTACTAAGTTCTGTGTAAAATATTATTTTTATTACTGAACACGTCCTGATTATTGTTCTTATGATTATTCTCTTCCCACTTTTGCAGGGTAAACTTGCAAAGGATTCAGATGCCCAGAAATTTGAGGAGGACGACTTGATTCTTAAAGTGGGAGAGTGCTTAGAGGCAAGAAGATTGAAATTCTGTTACTTTCTGTCGCAGATTGTGGGTAGGAATAGAATATCGATCTGAGTTGCATTATTGTTCGTGCAGGAACGCTTGAAAGATAGGTCCACTCGACCCAGTGGTTCCTCACAGTTTTTGTCCACTGGATTGACATCAGAGGTTTATATTCTCCTTCTTAGAATTTCCTTGCAGTTTCTGATTTTACCTTCACCTCTGTCATGCCGTTGCTTTCTTACAATGCTATTTTCTACCTGAGATTGATACAGAATTTGACGAAAAAAAGCAGTGGCATCGCGAATGCTTCGTTCAGTGATGATGAAGACACGACTCAGATCTCTGGTTCAGTGCCTGCCACTAGAGGACGGAGAGGTTCATCCACTGCTAATACATCCCGTGGTAGAGCTAAAGCCCCAACCAGAGGAAGAGGCCGAGGTAAGGCCTCAAGTGCGATGAAGCAAACCACTCTTGATGGTTCTCTTGGTTTTCGCCAGTCTCAAAGGTAACTTTTTCTCATCACGTTTAGCCAGTTTAGGGTAGGATTCAGGGACGTGGAAGGCATTGATTGGCATCACTAACTAGCTAATGTTATGTCCCTGACTTGTCTTTCATTAGATCTGCTTCAGCTTCCTTCAAAAGTTCTTCCACCATTGAAGAAGACGATGTAGATTCTCCTTCAAGCGAAGAAGCAGAGCCTGAAGATCTTAACAAAATTGACAGCAGTTCGGTATGGATTGTTCCTTACACTGTTATTCGTTTGTTCACTACAAATCGTTTTGTCTTTTGGATTAAATATGCATTTTACTTATCATGATTCTTGTTTTGTATCAATTAAAGGAGGAAGATGAGAACACTAGAGGTAAAGGACGTAAAAGACAAGCTACTACTAAGAGAGGCAGAGGGAGAGGTTCCGGGACTTCAAAACGTGGTAGAAAAAACGAAAGCTCTTCTTCACTTCATAGGCTGCTCAGTAGCAAAGACGATGACGAGGACGAAGATGATGAAGACATAGAAAAGAAGCTAAACAAATCTCAGCCTCGGGTTTGTTAATCACATCTATTTTCCATTTGTTTGCTCTTTCGTGCTCGTCAAGAGGGTTTTAAGTTCTTATTTACCATATGATATATGGTCACATAATAGTATGATTTGTAAATGCAGGTTACAAGGAACTATGGAGCTCTAAGAAGATAAATCCATATCAAACCCTGACGTCACAGCTCACAACGAAGCTTCATTTCTTTTTTTCTTTTCTAGCGACCTCTGAACCGAAATAACGTTGACGAAGAAACCAATACTAAAACGAGTGTTGTGAGATGTACAGAAGATTTTGTAGTGTACTTTTTGCCTTGCTCGTTAAGGTTTTGTTGTCGATGAATGAGGCAATATAAGTAATCAGTTTTATTTGCTGAGCTAGTCAGTAATATGTACAAATGCGACTATGTATCAAAGATAAACAGGATAAACAAAAAGCGGGGATAGCTCAGTTGGGAGAGCGTCAGACTGAAGATCTGAAGGTCGCGTGTTCGATCACGCTCACCGCATTTTATTTTGTTTTATACGGTTTTTATCTCACAACCGTTTTACTCGTGTGAGTTAGAAGAAAGTCCAAGTGCAAAGGTGACTAGTGTAACTAGACTTAAATTATTATTATTTACTTTTTGACGTCCTCGAGTTACATTACTTACGCAGCTCTTACAATATCTCCTTTTAGGCTTTTACTTTTTAATAAACTAATTAATAGAGACCTATATAATAAACTCGAGTTGCTGATACATTATGCCTCCTTTTTCTTTTTACAAATGTTATTTCTCTTTATAATGTCTCTCCAATGATATATTCGATGTTAAATTACTGAAATTTTGTTATTTTTTTCCCTTATTATGCATAAAAAATCGCATTTGAGTCTTCTATACTTCGAAAAGTAATTACTTTAAAAAAAAAAAGTAAAAAACTTAAATGCGAAAGGGCAGAAGAAAATATGTGATAAAAAGAGATGGAGTTAAAGATACCTCAAATCCAAAGCTGAGTCCTGATTGGCTAATCCCAACATCTCCCTCTGTATCTATATCCCCTCTCTGATTCTTCCTCCTCTCTTCTCATCCACAAAACACTAACATAAAAAGTCAAACTCCCTCATATCAATCCTTCACCAAATAGCAAAGAAGAAGAAGAAGAACACAGAGAAAAAAAACGCTCAATCCGACAGAGAGCAATGGCTTCAACATTCACGAGCTCAAGCAGTGTTCTGAGCCCAACACCATTTCTTGGCCAGACTAAAGGATCAAGCTTTAACCCTCTTCGTGATGTTGTCTCTCTCGGATCTCCCAAATACACTATGGTCTGTTTCTCTTTTTTTGTCTTCATTCTCTCTCATATTAAAGGTCTCATCTTTCTCCTTGGGGTTGTGTCTGATTTTCAAAAAAAAAAAATTTATTTGACATGTGAAGGGAAATGATCTTTGGTACGGACCAGACAGAGTGAAGTACTTAGGACCCTTTTCCGTCCAAACTCCGTCTTACCTCACCGGAGAGTTTCCCGGCGACTATGGTTGGGACACCGCCGGTTTATCCGCAGACCCTGAAGCCTTTGCCAAAAACAGGGCTCTTGAGGTTAGTCTCTAATTCACACTCACTCAAAACGAAAATAAAACAATTGTGTAAACACTAATCACAAATCATCATTCACAGGTGATCCATGGGAGATGGGCAATGTTGGGAGCTTTTGGTTGCATAACCCCTGAAGTTCTTCAGAAATGGGTCCGTGTGGAATTCAAAGAGCCGGTCTGGTTCAAAGCCGGTTCACAAATCTTCTCCGAAGGCGGCTTGGACTACTTAGGCAACCCAAACCTAGTCCACGCCCAAAGCATTTTGGCCGTCCTTGGCTTCCAAGTTGTCCTAATGGGATTAGTTGAAGGTTTCCGCATCAACGGTCTTGATGGTGTTGGCGAAGGCAATGACTTGTACCCGGGCGGTCAATATTTTGACCCGCTGGGTCTCGCGGATGATCCGGTTACTTTTGCTGAGCTCAAGGTGAAAGAGATCAAGAATGGAAGGTTGGCTATGTTCTCAATGTTTGGGTTCTTTGTTCAAGCCATTGTTACCGGAAAAGGTCCTTTGGAGAACCTCCTTGACCATATCGATAACCCTGTTGCTAACAATGCTTGGGCTTTTGCAACAAAGTTTGTACCTGGAGCTTGATTTTTATGTCTTGGCGTGATCTTTTTAAATGTTATGAACATAATCTTTCTTGTTCCTCTCAAGTTACAAAACTCTATTTGCTATGCACAGAAGAAGTTCCAAAAATACATGTATCTCAGCTGAATCTACAATGCTCTCAATCTAACATTTCGGATCGTCATACTAATACAAACCTAAGCGACCAATCGAAATCCCTAGCCTCTTTTGCCCCACCATTTCCGGTGACGACCTTTATCACCATCTACTCTATGGAGTCTTGCTTTAGTCTCTCTTAATCTAGCTTTGTAATCTTTCTTCCATGTCTCAAATCTTAGCTTCAGTCTCCTGAATTCATCTTCTGGATGTTGCTGTTGCTGCCCATTTGGAGTTGCCTGCGGTCCAAGCTTCACCTCCACAATAGCTCTTGCATCTTCGTCGAAATTGAGTCTCCTTTGATCAAACTCTCTTGCGAGATGATTAACCGCGTTCAAACTTCCATTGAGCTCTCTGACTCTTAGTTCTGGAGTGTTTCCGTTAGTGAATTTAGCTGTGGGAGTTCTTACTCCGGGAGTTCCAGTGGACATTGTGTCCTCTGAGTCATAACCGAAAGGGGATATCGATGTGTCTTGTCTTCCTCCTGCTTGACTCGTAATGTTCTCTGCAGCTAGACTCTTTCGAGCAGCTGCAAGACTCATCTGCAAAAAGACGATATACAAAATTGGAACATTTCGGAAAATTTTGGTGTGATGCAGTGAGAGTGAGGACTTTCATAATCAGTGAAACACGCAACCTGCAATGACGACATTTGCTTTTGCCATGTTTCCTCCATTGACTTCATCTTTACTTCATACTCCGACCATCTCTCCTCAAATTGCCTCAACTGCTCTCTCAATACTGTGTTTTCCTCTTCCTTCTGCACTAAAGCTGCTTCGGATTTCAAAACCCGCTTCTGGAGATCAGACATAGCTGATGGTTGAACTTGGAACTGCTCCAGCGGAAGATCCTACATCGCAAATGAGAGAAAGTTATAGCGTAATAATGGTTGATTCAGAAGTGGACAATCTTCCTTTTAGTAGTAAGTACCTTGTCTTCTGAAATCCTCCTGCCCGCTTTCCTCTTTGATTTTGTCGTCACATTGAGTAATTCTTTCTGTCTTTGCATACTCTTGAATCGTTTTCGAGCCAACCATCCTCGAACCGCTGCAAAAGAGAAAAATGATGATGAGCCTTAAAATCCCTATCCAAATTTGAGAACCAAAATCTTCAGTTTAGCAAATAAGATAGTGCGGTTTACCAGATTGCAAGTGTATGACTGCAGTCAACTCTCCTGTGCTTGCTTCAGAAACAGGATCCGCATGAATCTTTGCTTCAATGTCAAAAATTCTTCGGGCATTTTCACCTCGTACATATGACTGAAGTACAAACGCTGCGTTTCTCATATTTTGGAAGAATTCACGAGACAAGTGACCGCGGAAATGCTTTTGTAAGCCCACTATGCCTTTAAGAACTTTTTTTCTCCTATCTTCAAAGATACCAATCTATAAAATTTCGAAGATGAGGGCATAAGAATTGTATCGATAAGATCAGGAAACAGCCTCTATACCTGTGCGTAAATAATTACTTACTTGCCCAGTTCGTAGGTACAATTTTGTATAGCCAACTTGGTACATTTCAGGATGAACATCATATTGTTTCAGAACAGCAATTGATACGCTCAGAGGATCCTGACAGATTTTTTTGCCTGACAATAGGAACCCATATCTTCTTGCAAACTCTTGATGTGTCAAACGTGTAGGATACCCCGATCTTGATATTCTAACAACCTCCAACACGCCACAACATCTAAGCTGTTGTAGGACAAGATCCTCTTCATAAACTCTGGAAAGCTGCTTCGAATTCGGCTTTATGCATCTAATGAAGTGGGGACTTGTGTTCTCTAACTTGTTCATCAACTTGAAAAGTTGACCCTGTAAGAGATAATTAACCATGAGATGCAATGTGAGTTGAGGAAGATTGCAACTGAAAACAAAACTGCATAATTTAAGCCTCTTTACTTTAAACTTCGTCCCAACAGTTTGATTTGTGGAGTCCGATAACATAAGCGGCTTCTGAGATTTGTCACGCATTTTAGTAGATAACAATTTCAGCAACTGGCAGTCGCATGATGATAAAAGATGGATAAGATCAGCAGGCAGTGGATCCCTGTTCTTTTCCAAAAACCCATTTGTATCATAGAGAACCTGTACACAAAATCATCATTCGAAGAAAAACTCCATAAGTACAAGAAAAGCTGCACATAATCAGATCCATATATGACCAATTCAGTATGCAGAGTTTGGTTTTTGAACTAAGGGCATCAACTGACCTCTCCGGCATAATGATTAAGTCTGAAAGCTCGACCTCTCTCTCCTTTGAAGCAAGAGTTGGTCTTCAAGTGTTGCTTGAGCTTGTTGGCAAAGGTCAAATCAGTTGCTTTCGGAAAATTTGATTCCTCATCTAGTAGAGACAACAAACCAATGGGTTTCTGCACAAGCAAACATATGCAAGAGATTACTTTTTAAAACATGCAGAAAGGTCCTTATAGCGTAGAAGCAAAGCAATATATATCTCTTTCCTTCTGAAGAAAAAATGAAATGGACAACAAATACAAGGGTGGCTGGCCATTAATTACCTTTTCAATTAGATCTAAGCACTCTTGATTGTCTTCAAATTCGACCTTAGTCCAATCAATTCCATCCTCTTCATATTCCTGACCAGAGAAGAGAATATTGAATGGAACATTAAAGCTTTGAGCACACATTATTATATCATTTAGACCAAAAGAAAAATCACCTCTTGTTCAAGTTTAAATAAGTGCCGATTGAAGTGTTGCTGCAATCTTTCATTTGCATAGTTTATACAGAATTGTTCGAAGCTATTATTCTGAAACCAAGGAGAAACAGATCATCATCGCAGGATTCAAAAAGAATATTCATTAAAATCTAGAGCATATATGGGTACTACTAACCTTAAATGATTCAAACCCATATATATCAAGGATGCTTATAGATCTCCCCGTACGTGATTTACCGACTTCCAGTGCAATGTTTATTTGCTCAACAAGCCAGTCGAAAAGGCTTGCATAAATAAATTTTGATATTCCATCCCTCATGTCGGTTGCCTGCAGGTAGAAACGGTACAGAAACTCATACATCACCTTATGATCGATGTACATGAAAATAAGTATCAAGACTGATGACTGTTAAACATTACCTGCCGCAATGTCAGTTTTTTAGCAATACAATCTGTACCAGCTTGAAGTTTACGTGTAGACAAAACCACCATAAGCTCTTCTGAGTTGCAGCCCATTAACATAGCGGCATTGTTAACAGCTGTAACAATTAAGACATATGATAAGCAAGCATCACAAAGTTACAGTTTTTGATGAATTAAAACAGTAGATTCTACCTTCATCCGCTACCACCTCCACATGATTTTCATTGTCAATAACTCGGAAAGATACATTCCCTAGCCACAACACCGCTGCAAGCAATGCAAATACACGCTCTTGATGCTCTTTAGGGATTTGAACAATGTCAAAAGCTTCCTACAGAAATAGAGATAACTGTGAGAAAAAAAGAAATAACAAAAAAACTTGGCGTCTTAACCAAGAAAACAGAAGCAAGAACAGGAAAGAGAAACAAACTTTACCAGTAGTTTGTGAAATTTCTGAGCATCATCAACACCGTCGATGGTCAAGCAATCACTCTGGTTCAGGTAGGTATACTCACTTGCTGTTTTAAGCTTCAATCTCTCTACAAATAAAACCCATTAAAATGATAGTTTAGCCAAAAGCAGTATTTTATGTCTGTCTGTGTTCTACTTCAGCAAGGCACTTCTAAAGAAAGTTATATGCGGCCAAATAATTAAGATAACCGTATCAAATCTTGGAGATTTCAGTTTGAAATGTTACCTTTAAGAATCAGCGAAGCACCTGCACACAACTCATAAAATATATGGTAGGATCTTTCGCCATTGAACAGCTGAACCACTCTCGACTGGTCAAAGGAGGCTATCAATTAGTGACTGATGGCTAAGTAGTGTAAGTCAGATGAATAAGATTCTCAACGGAAAAAAAATTACCTTCTCTAGCAGAACTATGGGCAATTACCAAAGAGTAGTTATGCAAAACATGGAGAAGAAGACAAAAGAAACAAGTGAGCTCCAAATCCAAACAATATGACAAACAATCATATGGATGCTCAGATTATACTCACAAGTTTCAAGTTTGGCTCCACATATCTTTCCCATTGCACTAAAATGAATTTCTATGAGTTTACCCTGCGCCAGTTAAGATATACTGTTTAACATCTCAATTACAAAATGGCGGTCAAGCTGATGGCTGACACATAAATAATAACTTGACGGAATAGGGAAGGGAGAAAATTGGATTAAAAAAAACTTGTACAACTCACAAATCTGCTTGAGTTAGCATTTCTTGATGTTTTAGCATTCCCAAAAGCTTCGAGTATGCAGGTTGTCTTTAGGATTTCGTACTCAACTCCACAGCTACCTCCACCAAGAGCTGCCAGATACTGCATTGCAAATTTTGCAGTTTCAGTTTTCCCAGCTCCACTTTCTCCACTGCAGATCAATAATAATCAATTTGCCGTTGATGTAAATATCAGAAAACCACATCATGTATACAAAAGCATCCAGAAGTATACAAAATTCAGAGTGCAAAGACTCATACCTTATAATAATAGACTGGTTCTTCTCCTCTGCACGTAAAAATGTTCAAAATGTAAGTGCCAGATACTCACTGGAAGACCGATTAGGATTTCCCGAATCATGTAATACAAAAACCGTAATTATAAATGCGTCCCCTCACCTCTCATCATCTCATCATAAGCTGCATCTGCAACAGCATAAACATGAGGAGCATCCACAGCCTTCTTCTGATAAGCTGAGATGAAATCATTTCCATAAATTTCGACATTCTTGAATGGATTGATTGCAATCAATACTGGCCCTGCTTTACTCTATAAAAAGAGAAACATGAAAGTTAGTTAAGAGCTAGGCAAAAACTGTGAGAAACTAATTAGAAGAGTTGGAATTTTCAGTAAACTCACATAAATCACGTCTTGCGAATATCTGACACGAAGGTTGTAAAGAACAGATGGTTCATTTAAATAGCTAAGCTGTATAAGGTCTTCAACACCTTCCAAAATATCTGGGTTTGCAGGAAAAAGCTCTTCAGTAGACACTTTCACAACCTTTAATTGCAACAAAAATCACAAGATTTTGATAGTCAGAACGCAGAAACATTAAAAAATCATATGGAAAGTGCAACAACATTAAAAAAAAAAAACTTACATTTGCAGTGGATAACATAACAAACGACGTATCAGCAGAATTAGACTGTATCTTCCCCAGTTGCCACTGCCCGTTTGCAACGCGACACCAAACTCGAAGTTTCTGTAATACAATACAAACACAGTAACCACAAGTTCCCAAAAACTCCGTACTTTGTGTAACCAAAGTAAATAAAAAACAAAGTTCTAGATCTCGATATTTCATAGGTAGAAAACTATGCACAACTGTGACACCTCTAAGCAGGCTATCTACCAAGCACAAACATATTCCATCTACTGAGCCTCTTCATCTCTAAGTCTATATGCTTCCACAAAAGACTCCAAGGTCAGACTTTTCTTATCACAAAGTTCAAAATCTCACTGCCACCACTAAAAGACTAATTCCTGATCCCAGCCCTAACTACAACTCAACCTCTGAGATGATCTCCCTTGGAGATAATTTCTACTTCGCTAAAATACAAAGGAAACAAAGAGTTACCAAGAGATAGCATCAACTTACCTTCTTAATGAAATAGTCAACATTGTTGTTCCACTCAGGTTTATGCTCCTCCGCGTTCTCCACCGGACTAACCTTAGCAGCATTAATCTTCACACCTTCCTCCTCCTCTTTCTCTGCTGCGTACGGAGACTCTGAGCTATGACCAGTCCTCATCTTCTTGCTTCCGAAACTGTTCCTCTTAACTCCTAAATCCTTCTCTTTCCTCTTCCCTTCCTCTTTCCTTTCCGATTCAGTTTCTGCCTCAGGCTGCGCAGACCCAACACTTCCGTTCTGATTATGATCTTCCATTACACTACAAACATTAAACTTCGCCGGAAGCGAGCGGCGAGCCGACGGAAGACGAGCTCTAGAATTAGGCCGAGAAGGAAGCGCCGGCGGCATATCTCTAGGCCGATCGCACTCATCTTTCTCCCGGAGAGACTCAAGCATCTCCTCAAGCGAGCTTTTCGCTAGTGTGTTCGGCGACGCCGATAACATCATTCCTTATTTTTTTCAATCAGACCCAAAAATGAATCCCCAGAAGACGAAATTCGACAAACCCAACACCAGAAAATCAGAAATTCGGAGTCTTTAATCGACAAACATTTCACGCAAACCGAGCTTCATAAACCCTAATTTCGCAAATCGGTGCAGTGAACGAGGAACGTCGGAAGGCAAAAAGCAAAAAATCCCACGCCTCGTTAACCATGCATACTTCCTCGAAACCGGAGAGAGCTTCTTGGGAAAATTCCTAAAAAAAATCAGAAATTCAGCGAAGAATCTCTCAACATTTGTAAACGCAACAAAAAAATTAAAATCTCGAGGCTCCTCCATTTCTGGTAAGGAATTTGAAAAAAATAAGGAAGACATAAATTCTAACTAAACGGGAAATCAACAAAACCTGATCTTTGCACAAACGAAGAAGAGAAAATGATTTGAAAGGAAAAACAAAAACAAAACAAAAGAGAGGAGCGAAACTTACGAGGTCAATGGAGACAAGACAGAGAGTCTCTCAGGTTAGTTTGTTAGAGGGAAAACAGGAGAGAAAGAAAAACGAATTGTTTCCTGAGAAAATTTAAAACCCTAAGATTTTCCTTCTTCTCTTCTAAGAAAATGAGAGATTTGCAACTTTTGCTTTTTTTATTGGAAAGAAGAAGATAAAAAGAGTAATGAATAATCCTCTGTTCTTCTTCTCCTCTTTCTCTTCGACCAACAAAAAAAAAAAATTCAAATTTTTTTCGTTTTTTTTATCTGCTCAGACAACAAAAAAAGGGTCCGAATTTGAATTACATTAATGACTTAAAATATATAAAAAAATAATTATATTCGTAAAACGTTGCTCGCAAAAACAACGTTGCTATCTACTCTATAATCAATCATAAACGCTCATTTGAATGTACCCCTGTGTTTTTAGAAAATTACCATTAAGGTATTAGATCTTTTATCTTTTGGTAATTAACTCGGAATATCAATTACATAGGAAGTAAATACCCACTTCAAATTTTATCTTAAAGTGATAGAAGTTCTCTACTTTAAATGGATCACTAGATTGTAATCCGCGCGTGGATAAAGGTTTTTTATACTAAATTTTGAAATATATAAAATGAGAATGAGAAATAAGATCTAATTTAAGTGTTACTGATTCAAATATGTTGAATTTGTGATTCTTAGGTTTTTAACGAGAATATAATATTTTGTTGATTTGTTATGCAATATGTGTTTTGATGTTTAAACCATATTTATAATTTGGGTTATACGAAATTAGATTCTAATATTCGTTGTGTGCGGAAAAATAATTTTTCATACATTGTTTTTTGTGAAATTTATATTGAATAAAAATGTAGACCAAAAACTAACGAAAATAGTTTGACTTAAATTTTAATGAAAAATTTCATGATTATGTGATTTTTGTAACCTTAAATGATAGCAATTTTTGTCATCTAACAAAAAAAAAAGTAAATTGTTATAAAAGTTATATGATGTATATTAGTAGAATATGAGTATGAATTAGTTAAATATATATCTATGTAATCTTAATTATAAATTTTGTTATTATGTGAATTTAGATTACTATACAACCAAACTATATATTCAATAGTGTTAAAATGGGCTAACAAATCTTTTTAATCAGCTTTGAATCAGCCCACTATCTTGAATGTTTTAACAAACCAACCCGCAAATGACCACAATTATAAAAACATAACCCCAACTTGCCCCATCATATTACCATATAATATAAATATTTACTAAATTCGAATATTTGAAATTGTACGCTGATTGATTTTGATAAAAAGATATAGTAACATATTCGTTTATCATATGCGTTATTATGAAAAATTATTTAAATTCAAATATTTAAACTAAATCTAAATTAATATCCAGTTATTATTTTGTAAAGATATCATAACAACTGATTTTTGTGATTTTTAGTTAGTAATCTAACATATTTAAGAAAATCCAAAGTAATCTAAATTAATATTTAAATTTTTGGAATTAAATATAAATATAAAATAAAATACACTTTTTATTTATATCGCAGCAAATTGAACTGTTTGGCAACTATTATAGTTATCCATATAAATTATAGTCTTATTTGAATTTTTTCATGTTTGGACACAAAAAATTGATAGAAAATTTCATGTATATAGATTTATCAATCTTTTTAGTTAGGTGAAATAAAACTAGATAGAAAAAAATCAGAAATGGTGACTAAATATTATATGAGATCAAATTTAGGTATAAGTTAACTAAAAAATCCAGACACAATTTATCATATCATTGGTTTTATTTTATACTTTATTTTTATATCATAAAAATATCAAAATGATTAAGTTTTCTTTTTAATTTAAAATCAATTTTAAATTTTGTATATTTTAAAAATTTAGTAAGAAAAAAAAATCATTTATCTACTTTTTTTTCATTGTTCCTCTATAGATCGATCATCTAGTTATCAATGTAAACCACAAATAATGACCTAAGGTGGTTTATTAAAAAAGAACCAATGTACTTATTTTAAAACACCAATCCTCGATTCATTTAATGACCGTTAAAAGTTTTATAGTGGTTCTTTTGTCTACTTATCTTATTTTCTAACACACATCTACTAAATTTGCTCAAACAAAATCATAAGCTTATATGTTATCAATATTTGTGCCCACTTACCATGTTTTATTTTTGTAAAGTAGTTAATTATTTTATTATATTTTTGTCTTTAAAGTTCAAACTAAATGTCTATATTAGGTTATATACTTAACATTCAAACGAAAGAAAAAAAAAAAAAAGAGTCCAAGATTATTTAAAACTGGAAAGACAAATGTACTAATTTAGTGAACATGAATAGACGTTGCCACGGAAATTTTTTAATATTAAAATAGATACACAAATGACAAAAGTATTTGTCGTAGAACGTGACACGTTGGAGGTAAGAATGGTTGTTAGATCAAAATATGACGATAATACCCCTCAATCAAGGCGCTCACGTTAGCAACTCTTCAAGTCTCAAGTCTCAACTACTCTTTTGCCCTTTCCTTGCTATTTATCATTCAGATTAACATGCTAAATACAGTTATCAATGACAATATATTCTATAGTGTGATCGAGACTAGCTATTCACAATCTTTTTTATTATCTACAATTCATACATATACATTTTTCGAATTTTATATCGAGTTACAAAACAGTAACAAACATTAGTTCAGACTACTAAAGTACAAACCTCATTCGTTATCCATAATTTCATAATCAATTGTTTATCATTCAGTTATCAGGTTTTATAAAAAAAATTTATGTTGAAACATACATATATAGAAACATGCCCGAAAATGTTATAATTCTATGTTTTAGTTTGAATTTCATGCTACTATGTGAAAATCTATGATCTATCACTCACTATATCAACCTTTCTTCGAAATATAACTGTCCTAGTGTCCTGCTTTTCTTTATTTCGACGAGTTTTTTCTTGTTGTAACAATATTTCGACGAGCTTACTCTCAAATTCAGTAATAAATAATATATGTGACGTATACACAAATTTTAAAATTTGAGTTTTATTATATAGATTATAGATAAATAATTTAAAATATAAAATGAACAAAGTAAACGTGGCTTCCGCTAATCAAGCAAATAAAAGAGCACTTAGACGAAAAGCGTAAGAAATAATGTGTAAGAGCGAGTCAACAATTAATCCGGCTGAACAAATAAATGTGTCGCAGTCTTTTCCCTTTGGAGCTTCAAAGTTAAGACCCACGACCATCAACAACAATAATAGACAAATTAATGTTTCAGATATTATTTTAGAAGAGTTTAAGAAGATGGAAAATGGATTGTGGAACTGTTAATGTTGTATAGACATGATTGGAAAAAATAAATAAGAATATACAAAATTAGGAACGCACATCGTATATTTATACTTACCGTAAAATTTTAAATCAACTAGAGTCTAGAAGTAATCCTATCGTTTCCAATCTAGTGAAAATCAATTTATGACACAAATCCACGTACGTGCAGGATGATAACTACTCGACTAATTAACATTATTTGGTTGTTTTCAATTTATTATAAATGGTTGGTTATCTACAATTTTAAATTTACCAAAAACTTTGATTCTGTTGGTGAGTCTAATCACTCTAATCAAACACAGTGCGGATAATCTAGCTCCTCTAATAGAAAATTATCTCTGTGCGGATAATAAGTATATACATCCGTAAATATTTTAATAGGATCCTTTCATAAACCCGAAAGTTAAAGTAGACTACTTTTGATGTTTGCGGTCCAATTCTTAAGAAAGGCAATGATGAGATGTGTTCGCTTAAGGTACGTGATTAATAATTTACATAACACTCGTGGTTTTCAATGTGGCATGTACTTTTATATATACATTTTTTAACAGGTTTTTATAGGCTTGGGCATAATTACTCGTTACTCGGCTAGTACTTGCTACTTGCCTTGTACTCGGCTTGAAAAATGAAGTGCTTGCTGTTTTCAAGCAGGGTAACAAATCAGCAAATTAGATTACTTGCAAGTCCAAGTCAAGTCACAAATTATTGGCAAAAAATCTACGACTTGGCCCGTTACTTGTTACTTGTTTAAAAAAAAAGAATCAAGAAGAAGACAAGTAAAAATTTGGAACATTGAACAAAGAAATTGGTTTTTGAAATGGTTATATTTTAGAATTTTGAGTGTTATGTGATTTTAGGATGTTTGATATTTTGAATGTTTTGTAATTTGTACGAGATTGTATTTCTATTTAAGTACTTTAATTTCAAATAGCAAATATCTGATTTTGGCAAGTAACAAGCCAAGTCAAGTTACTTGCAAGTAATCAGATTTTGGACGAGTACTTGATAGAGCAAGTACTTGTTTCAAACGAGTCAAGTATCAAGTCTAAAATTCAGGTACTTGAACGAACCAAGTCGGGTCGCAAGTACTTGAAAATTAGCAAGTACTTGACTCGTGCTCATGCCTATGTTTTTACGTCGAAACTCCATTAAATATCAGTTTCTTTTATGCATTCAATAGTTTTTTATTTATAGAATCAACAACCTTCATATAGTAATAGGCAATTGAGTCACCACCACTTTGCTTAACATATGCATATTTGTTTGTTTTTTTGGAATGTTAAATTTATTAAACAGGAAAATATTTACAGAAGATTTTGAAGATTTAAATAAACGTGTAAATAAATAGAGAAAACACAAACTTCGAAAACTAAAGCCGATTGGTGAGCAACCGTTACCGTTGCATCATATTTGTATATATATATATTTTTTTTCAATTTCAATTTCTTTTTCTAACTCGGAAAATTTCTAAAGTACAACATTTTTTTACTAAATCTCGATGGCAACAAATGGATATGCATTTTTTATGACATAGTTGCACATATTGTCGTTTATCTCAACTTTTTTATAAAGTTAACAAAAAATGACGAAAATACTCTTCTTTCTATATATTCGTGTATCATCCATTTGCATACATACAGTACTGTACATACGTGAAATTATCATGTGAAATAAATGTTATTGTCCTAAGTTTAAAAAATGCTAAAAAAAATTTAAAACTTCAAATAAATCACTTTATATGCAAAAAGCCCTTTTTTATCGGTGCATTTCGATATTTTATTCAAGACAAGTCAAACTTTAAAATCCTTTAACAAAACAAAAGTCAAAGTTTAACTTTTTTGTTTGTCAACTATTTTCCCGCTTTAAACTTATATAATCCTACTTAATTTAGGGATTGGTTAGACTC
Organism: Eutrema heterophyllum; assembly: GCA_002933915.1. NCBI lineage: Eukaryota > Viridiplantae > Streptophyta > Magnoliopsida > Brassicales > Brassicaceae > Eutrema > Eutrema heterophyllum. Next base: position 191,805 of record PKMM01011750.1, on the reverse strand, counting down.
AAGGGGAAGAAAATAATAAAACATGTCTACAGCAGTTCAAACTGTTTTTATTTTTTCAACGTTGTAAGATTTCTCTGTTTCTAACCATAGACAATTTTATACTTTATGTTATTTTCCTTTTAAAAAGGTACTGTAGACATGCGATGCGATGAGTTAAATGCTTAACATCATTGAGCATGATGGAGAGAGAGAGTGTGAGTAATATCTTAATTTATTAAATTTCCTGACGTATCCACGAGGGAATGTCTTCATTTACACTCATGTCTATCCCAATCCTTTTGTCCTAAAGTCTCTGACATTCTTCTTCTTTTTTCCTTGTTTTGTTGTTTGTTTGTGCTCGTGTTCGAACTTCGAAGTATGAGAGAAACGTAATTAACTCGCTTCGCGATTAACTTTATTGCAAAGAATTACCAGTACTTTGAATCATTGCGGACTTGTGGTGGTTTTAGCCGTACGGCATCTGTATTAACTCGACTAACGTGATCTGTGTGGGTGTTGTAGAAAGTAGAAACATTGATCGGATTATGTGGAACGGCAAATACTAATATAATATATAGTCTAGTGGCGATTAGTCTATATTATATTTTCTTGTTGAAATATGAAAAAATTGGTTGTCCAATAATTTCAGTCTTATTAGATCAGATTAGAGAGTGATTTCTAAACACATTAACTACTACAAAATTTATATATGATATTAGGCCATTCGTTTGCTCATATGACATTTGCATTCAGATGATCAATTTAAATGATTCATCTGGATGACTCATATGATATTTGTGGTTGTTCATTTGGATGATTCATCTGAATGAATCTGGATGAACCTTTGTTTATTTGATCATTTTACATCTCTATCTAGATGATTTTAATATAAAAATGATTAAAATACACATATTTTTAGTTTTAATCTTAACCATATTAATTTTAATTCATGATCTAAAATATTTACAAACAAATAATTTTCAAATTTTTATTTTTGACATTTGTAAATTTTCATTTTTATGAAAAGTATTTTTT
>PKMM01011750.1:24517-189884 GCA_002933915.1 Eutrema heterophyllum | reverse complement strand
CACCTTTAATCGATTACATATTAGTTTGATTAAGGTTTTCCCTATAGTATCCGATATCAAATCAGGGTAGTAAACTATAATTTTTTTTTTTTAACTATAATTTTTACGTTATTAATAATGTTTACGGACGAAAGAAGTTTTTTGAGAAAACATTAGTGGAAGTGAAAGTACAATAGACATCTACAGATTCAAGTTTGGCAGCTAATATATGTATTCACTTACAGTAGGAAATAAAATACGAAAAAAGCATTTATCTGAATCGTTCACTATCGAATGATTTATTCTATTTGTTAGAACGTCAATCGTTTTATTGCTTTAATAAAAATTGCCAAACGCAAAACCCCAAATTGCCCATTATTTTGTGTTCCTTGCAATTATCCCCCAAATTTATTTACCACTCCCATGCTTATTTCACATAATAATAGCCACTGGATGATTGAATATTTTTTTTTTGTTTGTTTGTAGTGAATAGTAAATGTTATATATGCTTAACTGGACTAATTTCAAGTCTCTATGAACATGTAAGTATGAATTAACGTCTTAACAATTGATCCACTATCGCTAAAACACCAAACGACCAAAAATGTCGGAAGGTAATAATTTATAATAGACAATAAAATTATCAGTAAGGAGCAGCAGATCAATTATTTCAAATAATGAACGAATCCAATGTAAAATCATATTCTATATGAAGACTATGGATTAAGTTATACGCATCATATGCTCATTAAAACTTTGGTATAGCACATGCTACATGTGAGTTCAAGATTTTAACGTTGTACGTTTCTCATAGTGGCTAGCTTGATACAAAAAAAAAAGACAAACCGTTTGATCTTCTATCAAAGGATCATAAATCACAATTATTGAACTTTTTAAAATCGAAACGACGTCCAGATTAAGGAAGAAACACACCGTTTCATTTATATCATTTAGATGTTGGTTCACACTCCAAAATCCATGCATATCTTAAAATGTCCCCACGAATCGGTGTCGACCACAACTTTTTATTATAATACGTGCGAGTGATGTTTTGCTAGAAAGTATAAACCTAAAGTGGGCCAAAGTATCTTTTGTAAATTTGGTTTTGTTGCAAAGTTTGGTAAAATCAGCTAAATAGAAAATGACAATTGAGTTTATATGCTTTCGAAATTTCTCACTATCCCACTCAAATCGCGATATGATATTTAATTAGCTAGTAACATAATTTTTTTTTGTCAATTCAAGTTGTTCGGTAGTTTAATAGACCTTTTAAACATAAAGCTTAAGCTCGTTAAAGATCACTCATTAGTATGAGATTTCTCGGTTCAGAATTAAGGCTTTAGAGGCTCAAAAGATTCAGACCACTAGTGGATGTAAAATATATATTTTTAACGGAGCCCATTAGGTATCAACTCTTACTTGTTTTGTAATTATTCAACCTTAATTTCTTTGTAAAGACCGAAGTTATCTTGAAAACAGGCTGCTTTGAAGATGATGATGAAGAGAAATACAGTAGATCTTCCAGAGGATTTGGTAGTGGAGATACTCTCTAGGGTTCCGGCGGCTTCTCTGGCAAGATTTCGATCAACATCCAAAGGATGGAACGCTCTGATCAAATATGAGACTTGCGAAAAAGCACTCTGCGAAAAAGCACTCTACTAATGCGCCGACCACCAAGGCAGACTCTGGTTATCATGTTACTAAGTTTTGATTTTCAACAGAGAGATTTGGAATTGTGTCTCTTCCGGTGGATCATCTTTCTCGCCATGGTTTTATCAATGGCTAGAGAAGAACAACAACTTTGTCTGTTAGGTGCTACTCATGCAAATATAGATGTGTGGATGGCAACTAATAAGATTGTTACACCAAAAAAAAAACTAATAAGATTGAGAGTAACGGAGTCACGTCATGGAGCAAGCTCCTATCAGTGGATTCGGAGTCAGACTTTCTCCAAAATCATTTTTGCCTTTATTAATTTCTTGGCCGACCGGGAGAAGAAAGTTATATTGTGCCTCGATAAACAAGGGGTCTTTGTTAGGAGATCTCCCGAGATCTCCTAACAATCTTAGACATTATGAGAGAAATTATATGCATACATACAAGCAGGGCTGGTTCTGGACTAAAACTCGTAAAACAACGGTTTTAAGCGCCAAATTTTATCAAAATTTTAAGAGCATCAATTTTAGAATAGTCTATTGTGTAGCACCTCGGTGCGTTCCTACCGGGGCCACCGGATCAGCCAATAGAATATATCAAAAAAAAAGAATTAGATAAATTTATTTGATATAGTGATTTTTTGCGATAAAAAGACATCATTTTGTTAATGTGCTTTATGCATCATATAATTCCGGGAAGTGAGTCATCACGATCATGCAAGATCTGAATGTTCACTTCTCGTTAGTTATGTTCAACTTTGGTTCAAATCCAACAAGGTTCTCTTCTGCACCAAGCACGTGATTTGCAATCCAACGTGTTTATGCATTATCTTGATATATATTTGGTAAGAAGGTGTACGTACGTATGTCTTGCTACTTTATAAATTTGTTCCCAAGCGAGCGATTCGAGTTTATATATAAACCCTATGCGAGTTGAGGTGTTGGTTATCTCTTCTTATTAAACGAGCATACATAAATTGTCCTGATAATCAAATCATTATTGGTTTCTTTGATATAATAAACCAAGACCAGGGACAACACACTTACGTTTGTGATAATTAATATTGTGGGCCTAGAGCTCAAAAGGTCCAGCCCATTAGTGTATATTTATTATATTTTTAACGGAGCCCATGAAGATTATATAGCGAAAAATAGAACAAAAGAAAAAAAAATTCGGAAGCGAGAGGAGCGTTTATCTCTCAGTCGAGTGCCATGAATCTGAGTGTGAACCGATGCATCACCGGTGGTTTCGTCGGTGGATTCTCGAGCTGTAGACTCAATCATGGTGGTGGTGAGTTCGTCTTTTAGTTTTTAAGAAAAACTTTGAAGAAAATTTGAAAAAACCGTAGAAGGCAGTGTAATCTGGATTGGATAAGGATTGTTCTTTTATTTGATCGAACAAGATCTATCGTTCGCATTTTTTTGGGTATAAATTAGTGTTGGAGTTTGCTTATTTTTGAATTCCGATGGTGATAAAGATATGAATTTAATCTCTATGGCTAATTAAAAAATTGGTCGCACAAGTCGTGTAATTGCTACCTTATGTTAGTTATCTTCTTCTTCTTCTTCTCCTCATTCTCTTTGTAACCTTAATTTCTTACATACACTCAGAACATGCACTGGTTGAAATTGCTAGACTTTGTTAACTCAGGAATTTAAGCCATTGGGTCATAATTTAGTTTGTTTTCTTTGTGGACTGCAGAGGAAAGGTGGGTCCGTGTTGCCAAGAATTGTGAGCTTCAGAGAGGGACAAGTTTAGGGTCTGATGCTGTTTCTTTACAGAAGAAAGAGAGCACAAGTATTAAACTTACGATGTTAGGTAGTGGTTTACTAGGAGGTAATGTTACTCCTCTCTTTCACTTTTTCCTATGGACGATTTTTTAGTCTTCAATCATTCTACCGGATAAGATTAAGAATCCTGATATGTTAATATCTATTTGCTTTTGATTTTTTTGCACTCATGTTGGATATTCTGACCGATTATTGTTCTGTGGCATGTTTCCATTCTGTGAGTCTTGAGATGAGGTTGTAGTCAGAAAGATGAATCTAAGTGTGTTTTAAATCGTAGTTTATGAGCAAGTATTTGAAAACAAACTAGCAAAATATGCTTCATTATGTTTTCGAACGACTGAATTTTTTGATGTGCTGCCTTTTCTTTCTAGTTTTTTTTTTTTTTTTTTTGTTACTTCTCTAATAGAAAGCAGTATTAATGATGCTGTGTCTAACTTCATCGGATCATGAATACCTCAACTTTATTCTTGGTTTCCCAGTGGCAAACTTGGTAACTCTTAGCTCAGCAAAGGCCGCAGACTTGAAGATGATTGTCTTGGTAAGGTTTAATCATAGACTATGATCTTTTTAGATTGTTTCCATACTTCTGTGATCTCTTCACTGGTTTCTGTTACTGTCGGCTACTTCAGTTATGTTTCACATCTTAAGCTGAATAGTTTATTGAGAATGTCTAAGGTAGTGTTTTTTCCCCATTTCTCCTTGGTGCAAAGCCAAAGATAAAAATTCTCAGCATATCTGTGTATATATAGCTACTTGTTTTGGGTGGGGGGCTTAGATCTGAATATTTTTGTTTGGAACAAATTTGTGCCTATGCTTTTCTGCCTTGAGATGCTTCTGCTTTCAACCATTATCTATTTGCTGTATGCTTGTAAAATCAGAAACTAATTTCCTCTTAAAGACAGGATCAAGCCACTTCCGTTTACATCTTGGCTGAAGGAACCCTTGGAGATTCGCTTGGAAACTTCTTGTATTCAGCTAACCAGCAAGCTAATGAAGCTGTTCAGGATCAGCTATCAGCTCTCAGTGTAACAAGGTTTATTTTGCTGGTTCTTTCTCAGTGCACGCATTTCTGAGAGTTTGACCATCAAGTTCTCGGACTCTCCTGCTTATTTATCCCTTTTGTAGTTTGGCAGTAATATTTGGGGCAGGACTTGTGACAAGTCTCTCTCCATGTACACTCAGTGTTCTGCCTCTGACACTTGGTTATATTGGTATGATAACTTATCATAAGATTTTGCATTTCTCACTAGTTATATTTAGTTTAATGCTCTATAATTCTCTCCTAACCGGTCCTTAATATGGTTGTAACATATAGGTGCATTTGGGTCCGGCAAAAGCAGAGCTCAGGTTAGTAGTGGCTCTTCTGATCAGATTTCTATAATAGCTGTCATGTTATGAGTTAGTTGGATCAATGTCATTGTAGTAAAATCAAAACGTAAAAGAAGCTAAAAAGTCAAGCTCTTTTAAACAAATCAAATTTCACTTGAAGGAACGGTAGACTCATTCCTAAGAAAAATACATCACTTTTAGTCACATTTGTAGTCCTTAGTAACATTTCAGCTCACCATGCACTTAGGTTATTGGAGATGCAATTGCTTTCTCACTGGGATTAGCAACTACCTTAGCACTTCTTGGGATAGTAGCCTCTTTTGCCGGAAAAGCCTATGGACAAATAGGACAAGGACTGCCAGTAGCTGCATCCGGTCTGGCTATTGTAATGGGTCTCAATCTCCTCGAGGTACTTTTTACATATAGTATTCTTCCTTTAGCATCATTAGCATTGCCATGTTCAACACAATCTCTTTTATTCTCTTCTTACAGGTAATCGAACTTCAGCTTCCGTCTTTCTTTAACAACTTTGATCCTCGTGCTGCAGCAGCAAACTTCCCATCTAGTAATCCTCCTAAGACAAAATCTTTTGTGGTTTCTTGACCTTAAACCGTCCGATACTTTTTTCCTGCGGTTTCTAACACTTTGGTAACAAAATGTTTCGTTAGGTGTACAAGCGTATCTAGCCGGTCTCACATTTGCACTTGCTGCCTCACCTTGTAGTACTCCAGTTCTAGCCACCCTTCTTGGCTACGTGGCTACTTCCAGGGTAATTTCTAATTTCGTTTTGTGTCCTTCCATTTGAAAATTTTATCACCCCAAGTATGAATATGGGAGCTGATTTTAACTTTTATACTTTGTTGTTACATAAAGAAAGTGCTCAATGATATGGATAATGTAATGGTTGTGAAACACAGGATCCAGTAATTGGTGGAACCTTGCTCTTAACGTATACAACAGGTTACGTTGCTCCACTCATCCTTGCTGCTTCTTTCGCCGGAGCTTTACAGGTATCATATTTTTTTCTTCACCATATAGTGAATTGCAAATTTTTAAGTCAAGTTTTCAACAGTTTTGTGATTAATTAGTAAGAATCTGTTTATTTACTCTCTTGAATTTTTGCAGAGCTTACTTTCGTTTCGAAAGGTCTCTGCATGGATCAACCCCATAAGGTGTGTTATGCCATCCTAAAGCTATAAGCCTATAAATGATTATGGACTAATGATTTCATATTTTGTTAAATTACTAAATTTGGGTTTCAATTTTTGATGTTTTTGTTCAGTGGTGCTCTTCTACTGGGAGGAGGCTTGTATACTTTTTTGGATAGGCTTTTTCCTGCTGCTACTATGGTCATGTAAATATTTTTTACACGCATTTCTGTATAAATAATATTTGTTTATAATGTAAAAACTTTTAAAATATAAATTCGATCACTATCCTATTGTCTAGTCTCTGTCCACAAGTTATCCTTCATTTAAAACCACACGATTAAATGTGATTTTTGACGCTTAGAATGTAGAAACATAACAATCATAAACACACATAAGTACACATTTCTTTTGGTTTTCGGCATAAGTACACATTTTTAACTTCGTACTTTGCATTCTCTCTTAAATTTGTTCCCTGGAAGGAAAAAAAATAAAAATAAATAAAACCTCCCAGTGGTTCTAAAAAAGAGTCAACTTTTGCGACTGTGCCGGTGCCGTCATTTTCTCGTGTTCATTGACAGCTAAAAGGGCAAAAAAAAAAACAACGAAAATTTACAAACGAGTCCCTCCATTTACCATTTCGTTGTACTTAGCCAAAGATTCTAGTCTTTGCAATCTCATCTCTTCGTTGAACTTGTTGATAAACGCTTCCACACGCCGATTCAGCTCCTCCTGACCCGGTGACGGCTCGCGTTTCAACCGCGTTCTCCGCAGCGTCTCCTCCTCCTCCTCCTCCGTAGGGGCATTTATGTCATTTAAGTTCTCGGACTTGGTCATCTTCTCCTCTGAGCTCTGCACGTGTGTTCTTTCCTGCCACGTATCGGATTTCGTCAAGTGCTTCGTTAACGGCGTCGAACGTCCTTCCGTTATCTTCTTCCACGTCGTCTCCAGCGTGTCTTGCCTCCTCGGTGGCTTTGAGACTCCCAACGCCGACTTTTTATTCCCACCACCACCTGCTGAAATTTTGGAAAACGGTTACAGTGCCTCTATTAAATTTTACGGTTTTGCCCTTCCCATAAATTCGAATTTTCCGAGCGGAAACTTTATCCCGCAATTCAAATCTATTTGGTGTGATTCGGTCGAGATCTATACCTTCTGGACTATTTTTAAGCGATTTTTGTTGGCCGAATCTCGGCGGTTTCCTCGTATTCTTCAGAATCGGAATCTCCGGTGAATCGCTGCTCGGTTTTGGCTTCTCCGTCGCCGGCGAATCGCTGCTCGGTTTTGGCTTCTCCGTCTCCGGCGAATCGCTGCTCTGTTTTGGCTTATCCGTCACCAGCTCCGGCGAATCGCTACTCGGTTTTGGCTTCTCTGTCTGCTGATTATTTCCATCATCGACTATCACCTTATCATCAGCGATGACTTCGGGAAATTTCTGGACATCTTCCACCGTCGGAATCGGATCAACCGGTGCATCATTCTCGAGAAATCCGGTATAGTCAGAAGCAGCGACGTGAGCCACGTTTAAATAACCGGTGTCGATATCAGAAGGAACCGGTACTACCGTTACCGTCGTAGCTTTCTCGGAGAAATCAGAATCATCGATATTGGAAGACGATTTCTGCGTGAGCATAGATGTAGCGGCGATGGAGAGGATGATACAATTGATGACTAAGTAAAGATACGGTGGCTTTAGTAAGAAGACAGTGTTATCGTAAATGATCGGAAAGCAAGACGCCACGAAATGCGAAACTAAAGGAACGGTAAAAATCACAGCCACCGCAACAGAAAAAACGGCGGTTACGACGGTGGCCGTAGTTTTGAAGGAAGAGGTAGGGAGGAGAATAGGCATGGTGAATGATCTCGTTTGCCTCGGGAATTTCTTTCTTTTTAAGTTTAGTTCGGTGGTTCTTATCTACAAAAATAAGCTAAGGTGTGTGTATTTATATTCAAAAAAGAAAGTGAATTTAATTTTTAAAATGTGGTCCTTATTGTGTGGGCTTTTTACAGAATCAAAAGTGGGCCCTTTATATAGGTTTGGTGATGGAGGCTTATCTGAGTGACACGTGACGGTATGGGTTTGATGCTTTCGTTTGAAGCAATGTTTTCATACCCGACCCGGACCCCAGTCGGACCGGTAAACAACCCGGCCACCCAGTCACTAATCCGGTCCGGGTTCAATGCTGAAATCCACAAATTATAAACCCGAAAATATGGAAAAAACCCAGCAAACCCGCATTGATCCGCTATCCGGATTTACTAGTTGAACTGGTTGTGAACTAAAATTTTGATTAAATTTTCTGATTTTTCTTTTAATTGTATATAATTTAGTGAGTAAAGTATATAATCTGTGATTTTTTAGATTTTAATTAAGATTTAATTATGTCATTCGAAGAAAATGAGCGAAACGAGGATGTGAATAGTTAAGATTGGTTGATATGATACATTGTAGTTTATTTTTGTTATTGGTGATTTACTAATATGTTAGTATTTTCCTTTTGATTTACTTGAATTTAAAATGTTCAATCAAATTTACGATTTTGGTTAGACATCATTTATTAAAACATAGATGAAATTTTTTCATATATTTATAAATTAATACTCCCTCTGATCCATAATAGTTGATGTTTAAGGATTCTATATACAAATTAAGAAATCACACAAAATCATAATTTTTTTTATTTTTTTCTAAATTAAAACTTCATTTATTGTCTAATTAAACACAATTCAACCAATGATAAAAAAGACTACAAAATATAAATATAAAAACTTTAATTTTGCATTGAAAATATAAAACATCAATTAAAATGAAACAATTTTTTTTTTGCTTAAACATCAACTATTATGAATAAAAAGGAATATATATAAGTATAAAAATTGATTAATCTGTTGACTTGCAGTTGACCCAAGGTCGACATGCGGTTGACCCAAGGTCGATCCGCGGTTGACCCAATAACTCAGTGATTCGAAAGACAATCCAGTTCATTGTCCGGGTTGGGTAAAAACATTGGTTTGAAGTTAACTGACCTAACATTGCAACAAGATTTGACAATATTATAGCTTAGAGAATTGAGATACGATAATTTAGCTGATTGATTCTTACATGGGAATCTATGACATAAAAAAAAAAGACTTTAATGTTAAATAATTTTTACATAGTTAAAGAGTGTTAAGACAAAAAAACGATAGGGGTTTAAAAAGGTTTTAATGTTTCTTTGTTTTGTTTTAGCTTACTGTTTTATCAGTTGGTCACAATAAAAGCAGTACACTTTTAACCACAATGGTATGATATTGATATTACTAATCACACCCATTAAGATAATAAAATTTAACATTTTAAAGTAAAATTAAAATCTTGATTTTTTTTTTCGATTTTTAATGTAAAATTATTATAATTTTTAGAAACATTACAATTAGAAGGAAAAAGAAAAACAAATAATAAAAGCAGATACAGTTGAGTTGTGATTTTTAGGTAATGTAGGCCATTTTCATTGACATTGTAAAATTAATAGTTGAAATTCAGAGGTGAGAATACGAATTATGATATATGTGAATAATGCTTTAGATAAGGACATGCAAGTCTAAAATTAAAATAAATTGAGATGGATGCATACGTTCAATTTGTTTGCATAAGACTGCGTATAATAAAATAATTAATAGTAGATTTGATTTGACAATTCAAACCCATGAAAGATATATTATATCGCATTACGGGTCAACAAGCACAACAACATTCTACCGACCATTTTGGATTTTGGTGCTTGATGCTGATTGCACTTCATTATTTTAAGTACATAAATAGAACTTAAACTTAAGACCGACATGGTATTTTTGATTTTAATAACCATCTAAGCCTAAAATCGAACGTGGTCTTATGTGTTGTATTATCATATTATGTAGTAGATCGACCTCGATCACATTTCCAATTTATTATCATCGTTGATCACATTTTTTTATTACATTAATTTACTTTATCATCATCGTTGATCACATTTTTTTTTCCCATGTAGATTTTCTAATTTACGATTACATTAAACATTTAAGCGTTTTTAAATCATCGTAAATTACGAAATACTTGCTATCATTGATGAACACAACTATCGCGTAAAAAACTCTTTCAACCATATACTATATAAATTTTTTATTCATGAATCAAATATTAATGTCTCAAATCTTATATACAATAGAATTGGTTCACGACATCTTGTAAAGAAAAAAGTAAACGAAGGTTGGCGAGAGGGAGGTACAAAAAATTGTGGTGAAGGAGGAAGATATGAACTATAAGCCATTTGACCAAAAGCCAAACTCAAACCTTTTAAACGCAAAAACAGCCGTCCATAACAAGTTCAACATCAACACGTCGCCTTTATTGATCTTACCAATAAAGGTGTGGATAGTTTGTTTTTGATAGGGTTTTCGAACCGTTTCTTTGTTTTCATCGTACGTCATCAAACTTTACATAAGCAATGCAAATATCATAACTCAATTATATATACAGTTTGGTAACTTTGGTTTAATAGCTAACTTAAACTTTGAATCTTAATTTGTTTGCATTTTGCGTTTGATTTTTACGTTTACATGCTATAGTATTATGTTTTTTTTTTCCTTTTCAAATGGACCTACTATTTGAATGCTTTACTTAAAATTCATTTGTAAATCGTAAACACAAAAATATAATGCAAACGGAATGATAAGCTCTTCTTGCGTTTGAAAAAACATGATATGTATGTGACTTTTTTTGGTAACACAGATTCTCAAATGTACACAAAAATTTATGTCTCAAAGACTCAAAACAATCGAAAAATTTATCAAGATAATCCAAAGTCAAATTTCTTACAAACAACAATTTAACCGGATTTTTTTTTCTAAAAAAAAAAAAAACAATGTGTATGGATTTCGAATGTTAAATTTTGGGTATTAGTACACAAATATGAAGTTCGGTCTCAAATAAAACGTATATATTCATATAAAATCTTTAATCTTTATTATATAAAGCTAATAAAAACAACAACAAAAAAAACAAAACAAATAAACAACAGTATGTGGAGGAGAACAATCCACGTGTTCAGGAGCTCACACACAATACACATTAGCTTTGCGCATTCGGGTATTCGGTTCGGTTCCGGATATTTTGGGTAGAAGTTTAGGATCAATATAGGTACCAAAATGATTTTGGTTCGGTTCCGGTTCGGTACCAGTCGGTTCCGAGATTTAAGAACCAGAAAATACCTAAACTTTTTCGGATCTTAATATGTTTTGGGTATTTATTATCCGAAATGCCTAAAATATATCCGAAAATCTAAAAATATACCCAAAAATCCGGAAAAAATTAAGGAAATATACCCGAAAACCTAATATATATTTAATATTTTTGGATATATAATTATATTTCAGATAATTCAGAGACCCAAAATATTTTCGGTTCGGTTCCGGTATTACCCATATATCAATGAGTAGGATCTAATGATATTTTGGCAATTTCATATCGGTTCCGGTTTTTATGCCATAATACACATAATCGCATGCACATAGATAAATCTCATTTTTGGAATTTTCTTTCTTCTCAGGAATTACATCTATTACTCTTTCAGCAATCGAATAAAATCAAAGCCCAAACTACAACACAGTTTCAAAGAAAAAAATTGTTTTAACGGAGAAACTGTCCAGAGATGATTGTATATATTTGTAGTTCTTCAACTTTAAGACAAATTTTAAGAAAGGCAAATTCAGAAAATGTCTCTCTTGATCAATGTTTTGTAAACATTCCATCCATCAAGGAAGAGAAATCAAACTCTTTGCCTGATTGAGAAGATGGTGTGGTGTTCGTTGGTTGCGCCGCTGTGGATGATGACTGAGGTTTACCGGTTGAGTTTGGGGTCACACCGTTCACCGGATTAACTTGACCCGTCGTGTAGAAACTGCATTCGTAACCCAAAAAAAAAAAAACCAACAGATCTTATTTCCGACATTATACTGACAGTTGGATTAAACACTTTTGTTAATCTATAACAAGATGACACAAATTAACTGTGGGAGCTCATGAAAACAAGAGAGCAATTATTCACAACGCACACTTATATCAGATTAAATTAAATCTTCATAGATGATACAAACAGAAAGCAGTTTTTTTTACATACCTGGATACTGGATATTGTAAAGTGTTCTCTTGCGGTTGTGCGGGTCTCATGTTCATGTTCATGTTCTAAAATTATGGCAATATAACAGAGAGCAAGAATTGGTGAGAATTTTGCAAGAACTTGGTCAATGGTAATTTAGATCTTGCTAAAAAAAAAAAGAAGCAAAATGGAGATCTTACTTGCATAAGTTTCTGGAGATCAGCTTGACCACCTGCTGGGTTAGTCATTCCAGGGATCTGGTAGCCAGTGTTTGACCAATTTGCAGAAGCTAAGTTAAGAGCATTAGCAAAACCTTGTTGATTCACGCCGTTTGGAGTCCCGCCTGCGGCTTTTGCTGCAGCCATGTAAAGGGCTTGCTGCTGAGCAAGCATAGCAACCTGTTGCTGATGCATGGCAAAAGGCGACACCATATTCGACTGAAAACAAATGAAGGACACATTTATATCACTTGACTTTGGTCTGGAAATTCCAAATGTGCAGTGTTGAAAAAAATCAGAGTAAGTGATAACAAGACACAAATGATCGGTTCTGTGTTGGAAGTATCAGTCGCTATATTTGTAACTTGTATGTTAAATAGCGATGCAGAAAGGAAACTTGGAAAGATGAGAATCAATAGAAAGGTAGACCCAACAAAGAAGTAATTATGAGAATGAGTATATAAACTGACTAAGAATTTACCTTCTCAAATAAGCTCATGATATCGCCTTTCACATCTTTCTGTGGTACTTGTTGGGCTATTAAATTGGGTGTATCTTTAAACAAATCCTCAATCCCAGTAGCTGGAGGAGACCTGCTCTCATCAGGCTTCGCTGTGACAATTTTCTCTACCGTTTGACCGCTTCCAGCCGCTACAATTTTCGGATTCAGAAATTAATATATTAAGAACGAGTAACATAAAATTTACAAGGATATGAAAAATGTGCCACAATGATCATGATTAAGTCATGCACATGCTAAATAAATACATACACTGAAAGCCAGCCCATGAGTTATCATCAGCAGGAGTTGCCTCTGAGGTATTTGCAGTCGGCTCATCCATTGATAGCATGTTGAAGAGGTCAGTAGCAAAATCCACCTTTGGAGGATCTGATGCTGGTGCAACATTTACTGCTGGTTTTGTCGTCTCCACAGATTCAATTTTCTGCGGTGGCTTTATAACCTATTATTATTTTTAGCATCATGTATCAGCAAAACCAGGCTTTGGATACTTTTAGAAAGATTGAAAATTCAGGCTTCTGAAAGATTATGATGCCCTCGAAACAAAGTTGTCTATTAGATGTAAGAATATAAGGTCTGACATCCACAGCATTTGCATTACTTCTGATATCCTAAGGTTATTAAATATGATCATGGCATGTGGATTCTTGACAACTATGGGGTAACTAAAGGCACTAATTTCTTTAGTAACACGGGAGAATGAAGAGTAATGATTTCAGCAAGAGCAGCCGGACGGACTATTCTAGTGAGTCGCCGGGGACTTCCATGAAATGAAAACGGCGGCATCGTTGTATGCTCGACATTTGTTGCCCTGGTTTATATCCCGGAGTACTCCTATGGCCGATCTGTCACCCAACCTACTTAAACAACCTAAAGGAGGAATATATCGTCTGGACTCTGGTGAGTATGGTTGGTACCTGGTCAGGTCCTTGGGGAGGCACGGGAAGACCTATCCTCGTTGCAGCAATACTATTTCTTGTTCTAGGTGCTTGGATAGATTTCTTCTCCTCGAACAAATTTACGGGACTACTACTGTGGCCATGCTCATATCCAGGCCCACTTCTCTCCACAGATCTCCGCCGTTCCTGCTCGACTCTTGGGGGTGATCTAGCCTTTTCACCTTTAGAAACCCATCTCTTCTCTTCATACCTAGAAAAGTCATGTCACAAGAATTAATTAAATGTCAATATGCACAGCAAGATAAACAATTCACTAAGGTGGAATTAACTGAGGAGATTGTAAACTGAAAAGAGAGGGGCATACTTTGCACGTATAAAATTCTCAATTCCAACTCTATCATAGTTTGGGGGTAGGTCAGCTTCCCAGTAACTATTTGCTTTCTCATTTCCCATTGCTGCATGCAAATAAAAGATTATATACTTTACTCGGCGCAACTAACCCTGTCTAAGAATGGACCACCTCTAGAGAATTAAGTTTGAAAGACACTTACATTGAATAAATGCAACCTGCTCCGGGAGCCATGTGTCCAGAGTGGCAGATCGAACCTACACTCATCAGCACAAAACTCAGATGTTTCGCTAGAACAAATAAGTCGCTTATGCTGCTAAGGTTAACATCGAAACTTGACCAGATGGACCCAGGTCATAAAAGAAATCAGAAGGCACAACTTAATCATGTACTTTTGCACAGAATTGCTTAAGGTACGTGTATAAAACTGGATAAATGACAATTTTTTTAGTTATGGAAGGGCACCACAGAAAAGCAGAGAGATTTGATGCATTCAAGTCAGAGTTCTCAGCTACAGACCTACGGAAGTAACTCTTGAGATGGAAATACTAGATGAAACTGCATAAATGAAAAATTAGTAGAACCAAACTGACAGTATGCAGAGAATTCGAGCCAAATGGAATGAGTTTAATAATAACAAGAACATCGAACTAAGATTTGAGCTTTTGTATCGAAGTGCAGCATCGAGAAAAAAGGTGTAGAAAGGAAACTGAGAAACGACCTTTGATATGTGTACCCCGAGACTCCTGTGAATCCCAGAACATTGCATGCAGATAAAGATACCTAAATTAACACTAGCCCATCTTGGACCTCTGCAAAGTAAATGGAATAGTATTAGCCAAATATATAAATGAGCCAGCATAATGTTGATAATTCACATCTGCTACAAAACCATACTTTGTTTTGCAGTCAGCGCATTCTCTGTTCTCTGGATGTTTAAGAAGCCCTTCAAGAATCTGCAAATAAGCAGTATCAATACCAAGGAATATTCAAGCAATAGACTAAATCAAACATAAAGAAGAATCTACACCAAGAAATTATAGATCATATTAAGAATAAAGTTAAAATTAACAGAATTGACATGTTCAACAAACCAAAATGAATCAAAATTCTCATAGCAGCCACAAGTAGCAGATCTGACCATCAAGATAATTTTCGTCAATGAACACCGAAATTCTTGAAGACCTGACATGCTTCAAGCCTATACATGTATATATGAATCACCCAGCCTACAAAACTATCCCAACTAGGACCAATAGTTTCAACACGGCAGATACCTCAAAACTCAAAAGGCTACCATTACCAAGTAAAAGAAAATCCTGAAGGAAGCCTTTTATTTGGTTCACTTCGTCCAAAATCAATCAATGGAAAACGAATTTCTATAGAAAACACTAAACTGAACGAGATCGTATCTGTTTTATGTGGTGATCAGGAGAAGAAATGTTTCTGTAGGCTAGGCCTACGTTTATAGAACAATCATAAAATCAAAATAAATAAAAACCGATCGTGATCAGCTATTGTCCTGTAAAAACAAATCGAAATGGATCAACTGATGAAGAATATCCCAGCTGAAACGATCGGAAGACAGAGGATCGACGATACAAAAAACCGCACCTAACTACAGGAAATCGACGAAAATGAAGAACTGTAGCTGCTAAAACACAGATCCAATCGAATTAAGACCGTCCAGAATCCATTCATGATTGATCATCGATCGTTGGCAACGAAAATCAGATACATGACAACAAATCCGCAAAGCTCGGAGAAAAAGGAAAACGAAAAAAGAATCTGAGATTCAGAGACCTTTCTATGGCGGGCATTAAGCTCCTTAGAGACGTTGGCTTTCTCGTTCATGGTGGATAAATCGAAGATGGAGAGAGTAGGAGAATCGGAGATGAATCCGGCAAAGAGGAAGAGCTGAAGAAAAAAATCTGCGGGAGAAGACAAGGTCAAAACGGTCTTTTCCGCCTTCAGCGCTCTCTCAATCTCTCTCTCTCTCCTCTTCCTCTAAAAAAAATCCTTTCAGAGCGAGCGACCGAGAGAGAGAGAGAAACAAAGATGGAGTCAATACTTTTGGACCGTTCAGATTATGGGACTACAATTCGGTTTGGTATTGATTTTGTTTTTTTTCAGTTTCAAAATTGAAATTTTGTTCGGTTTAGTTTCGGTTTCGGTTTCGTTCTAAATAAATTGAAGAAATATATACTGTATGTTTCGGTACACTCATAATTGCACCGTGGGAATTTTAAAAAAGACAATCTCAAAACCATACACATGAAAATTCTGAAATTCGTTAAATGTAAAATTGGAAAAAAATATCTACCTTGAATAATATAACTGATAAATTTCTTACTAAATGTTTCGGAATTTAGCTTATAATTACCATTGCAAAAATTTGTAAGTGGATTTTCTGACTTATCAAAAAGCATAGCTCGGTTTATTTGACTTTTTTTTTTGCTTTTCTTCCGGTTAAGTGGTTTACTCTTCGTCTTAACAAGATAGAGAGATTAGAAGATGTAAAATAATCACATGGCCACCTCATCTGTTTCCACTTTGGAGTTTGGAGTTGTTGTATTGATTCCAATTACTTTGTGATGCTTTGGGACATATTTTATTTTGTAAGATTTCATTTGATGTAGTGTTTCCAACCAAAACACAATTCACATTTAAACAATTATAATATCTCAATGATTCCTAAAATTCCATATGACTTTGGTTATCGCTTGTAATGCGAACTAAATATGTCTAAAGTAGGATTCAGCGCAGAGTAATTTTTGTTAAAAAACTTATTTTGAAATTTAAGAAAAAATGTTTTTATCTGAAATTTAAAATATATTTAACTAATGATTATATATAGAACTGTCAACCTGGACTAACCTGTCTACTTAACCTATTTTGCAATAAATTAAAATATTATTTGGACTAACCTGCAAAAACCTATAATTTTGAAAACATAATTCTAATATGTATCGCTTAATGACTATGAATTTTGTGGTCAGTCCACAAACTCTTAAAAAAAATTAATTTTCTCGTGTCTAACTTTTTATAAAATTAGTAAAAAAAATTATAATAATTATAGTGAAAAATATTGTAAGATTTCAAATATATTTTTTCTTTGAATATGTATGGATTGATTATTGTTTAATAATATCATAATAATTAATAAACTAAATAGTAAATAACATCTTTAATGAGAAATAAATATTTTCCATATTCTCTCATCAATAATTTTAAAAGACAATTATATCATTTCCTATTTCAATTATCTTTTTTTATTTATAATGACATTTCATGTAATAACTTACAAAACAAAATTCGTTTTAAAAAATGTCTTAAATAATATTATAGAGATAACATTAAACATCGATTATAGTTTAATTGGCTATTTATGATCACAAAGTATTAACACAACCTGATTTTGATTCTATTCATCAATAATTATGTGCTTCTAAGTTATAAGAACAAACACACATTATTGTTATTTTTTGATGAAACATTTTCAATTTTCTAAAATGGAGATGAATATAGTGTGTTGGAGATGAATTTGAGATTTTGCATAGAGTTGAGTTGAGGTGATCGTGTTCGTTGGGGCATGTCAGTTGTGCTTTATCCTTCGGGTGTTTCATCTCCGCTTTAATAGTTTGGAAGACAAGTGAGGCCATGAAATAGTAGCAGGGTTATAATAAAGATTGTCTTTCCGAGAATTTTCCAATAATACGTAAAAATCTTAATATGGACAATGTGACTAATAAAAAAAAAACTAAAAAATCACGAAAAAGAGGTGATCGATTGAGGCCAAATAATTTGGACAAAGGTGAACGCAGAATGAATCTTAGACGTAAGGTCTGAGTGATCTCTGTTATGGACGACAAAGAATGAGGATCCTAATCATCCTACCGTCTATTATTCTGCCAACCAACCAATCCTCTCTATTAGATGAAGTAATGGATATATATGTATATAGAGAATACTTGATCCATGGAACTAAGAATTAAGTTAAGAGATTGCAGTATCATATTCGCATAAGCTAAAGTACATGTGACGCTAACTGATTCAATAAAGTTATAAAGGGAGAGAAGGTTCAATGTAAAGGAACCGAAGATAAAAACAAAGAGCAACCCTAAGAGAGAGACTAAGCAAAGAATAATTAAAGACGACCTAGGTCTTGGTTCTTCACCAATTGCGAATTTTGTGTTTGTCTTAATTCTTTGTTGATTGCTCTTTTACTTATTTAAATAAAGAAGATCCTTGATTCCATATTTTCCGTAGACTTTGCGAATGAATCAAATACTTTTTCCGGAACAAGATTGCGTTATGATATTCTCATAAGTTAAAGTACATGCATGTTGCACTAAGTGATTCACCCAAAGATATCAAACTTTGACATCGAAAGTTTTTGTTCAAAGAAATCATGTGGACAAATTAAGTTTAAGAAATATTTTGAAGAAAATACAGTTTCTAAACTTAGATTGCATCAGATTTATAAAGTAACGATAGTGTAAGAAGAACATACAGTATGTTTACAATGAATTCATGGAGAGATCGTATTCAAGGGCCTCACATTATACTCATGAGCAATCAGAGATTTCATATGTTTCTATCAAACCGAATTTGATTTGCAACTAGATTTCTTGACAATCAACCATATTTATGGATCTTATTAACGAGACAATACTTTAGAAAACAACTAAGATAAGCTTTCGATCGTTAAGGAAATAAGAAAAATTGACTCGATTTACCATCAATTCGGAATGAGTTTAGGGATTCGAAATCTCCTTCTTAGTCGACAACTTTCAGTAGATCTCGGTTGTTTAATTTTATTTATAGTTTGCTTGATTTTGTTCACTCAATCACTCTCTGCAAAACCCTCGATTCTTTGTTGCAAAATCTCAAATTTCCAATTTCATTTTCACTTTACTACTAACGAGGATGAAGTTATTTGACTAAAGACTCATTATTTGTTTTTGAAGCCTTTTTTTTTATCAATTAATTTTGTTTTTATTTTATTTGTTGTGTTATCATTTTCAATATTACAGACAATAAAATTAAGTTTAAAATTTTACATTAGATATTATAATATTTTAATAAATTACATATTGACAACGTTTTCATATTAAATACTGTTTTCTGTTATTGGTTGTAGTATGCATTTTGTTTTAAACAACTATGGTTTATTATCTTATATGAGTTTTAGTGGAATATTATTTTTTATTTAGTTATTTACAGGAAAAAGAATTTGAAACAAATGCAATGTTGGTATTGGCCGCTGAAAAATGATTTTCATTATGTTATGCTAGTTTTGTAAAAAAAAACAAAAAGTATCTGAGAAACCATATTATGTGGTGATAATTCATTAGTTATGGATAACTAATGTATGTTGGAAATTTTGTAGCCAATAGTTTCATTGGGTTGTTAAAGAAAAACCTGACGTTAATGGTATATTCATGTTTTATTTTCTAAACATATAAAACTGGAAATATAATTTAGGAATAAAACTGTTATTCTTCGAAGTTCATGCACCATTATTTTATATTGTCTTCACTCTTCACTGCCAGTATTTTTTTTACTAATAGGAACATAGAAAGTAATTTATCAAAAACAAAAAAAACATAGAAAGTAACAAAATGAAAAGAAAAAAAACCGAAAAATTAATTAAGGAAAATACACAATTTTTATTTAACAATGGTAAAAAGAAACAAATGTAGTAAAGCTGACTAAGACAAAGCTGGAGAGTGCACGTACAATGTATATGAAAGGAATGTCATTATCATTCCATAACAATACAAAAATTATAATATTTTGATTACTTGGCTTATTAATGATTATTATATTTTAACATATCAATTGATAAAAAATATTCTAACACATATATATATATTAAAAAATAACACTCAAAATAACAATAATTAGTAGTTTGCAACGGTCAATTTAACGAATGAGCGCAACATTTTCAACAACCAAAAAAGATTAGTTCAAAATTAGTTCAAACATAGAGTACAAAAAAGTAAACTCAAAATAGTTGGATAAAGAACCATATCTTTTGAAGAAAACTATGAATGCAAAGTAGTTTGTATGGTTTTAATTTACCCTCGGAGATTTTATACCTTAAGAGTTAAACTAATGATAATGAATCCTCTCAATAAATAGCGTCTTCCTTTCTCTGAATCCAACACAAAAGAGATAAGACATCACTCTAACTCCGACCAAAGTTTTACAAAAAAAATTGTTAACCAAGCTATGTCTTCTTCAAACTCATCCTCACCAAAACCTGATCAGAAACTCAAAACTATCGTTGTGGCCATGGAGGAGAAGAGGACAGTATTGAACAATCCGAAAGGGTATTCTCCCCAAGAGGTTGTGGCTGAAAGGACGACCACTGAGGTTGTCTCTGAAAGGAAGAGCACTGAGAGGCCTAGTTTCAGATTGGAGGATTATGTCCGAGTAGAAAAAATTATGATGAAAAAATATCCACTGAGGGTGAATTATGTCTTTACTTGCAACATCTGCAACAGAGGGTTCCCAAGCGCTAATACGCGATTGGAGAGGCAGCTGAAGAATTTGGAGCGGAGCTATTGTCCTGGGGATGGCTTTTTGATGAATCCTTATAACCAAGGCACGTTTAACTCGGTCTTTGGTGGGTATTTACAAGATGATCCTTTATCAAATGATAAGATCTCTTGTGGTCCATTTGAGTCCATAGGAGGCGTCCACAACAGCGTCAGAAGCACCACTTTCCCGTCGTTCAATAGCAGATTCACAAGAGGTATCACAGACATGGGCATGTCTGTGGGTTATCATGTGACTCCGTACCGTTCCTTCATCAGGGACACTAGCTATGATTTTTCTTCAGGGACTCCCTTACTCACTCACAATTATAACCACCATATTTTATCAAATGCTAATCATCTTGGGCTCTCTTTTGGTCCTTTTAAGTATGGAGAGCAATGACTACCCATCGTTGTTCAATGGTGGAATCACAATGGTTCCTCCTGCGACTCCATACCCTTCTTTCAACGAGAACACTAGCTATGGTTCTTCTTCAAGAGATCCATTACCATCTTACAGCTATAGCCCACATGCTTTATCACTTGAGCTCTCTCTTGGTCGACCATCTAATCCCATAGGAAGCAGCAACAACAACAACAATGGTTTATCACTTGAACTCTCTCTTGGTCCATGTAAGTTCATTGGAGGCAGCAACAATAACAACATCGTTTACCCATCGTTGAATGGTGGAGTCACTAGAGGAGGAATTACGGACCTGAACATGCCCGTGCGTCCTCGTGTGTCTCGATACCATTATTACAGCTATAACGCTTGATTCAATCATTAGAAACGTTCCTCTTGCTCATCCTCTTCCTCCTCCTCCTCCAACCACCAATCTTTCTAATGATGAGAATGTTTCGAGCGCTAGTTACTTGAAGAAGCTCATCTCAGGCGCAAAGGGAAAAAACAAAATCGGAGTGCTTGAGGATCATGATGAGGATCAACCGGAAGAAGCTGAAGCTTTGGGGTCGTGATTTTCCCTTTTCCCTTTGAGTTTTCAGTTTTCTATGCATTGTTAATATTTGGTTTCCATTTTCGAGGTATCTCATAACTATCATGATGCCTTTCTTCACCTCATTCTGTCTCTATGAAATTGTATTTCTCTTTTTTTTTTTCCTTGTTGTCTTTGAAATGTTATATTTTGCGTTTTGATTAATTCCTTAATCCGTTTTTTTTTCAATGCCTATATATATCGTAATTGTTCTAAAAATTCAACAACACTCAAAAGCCATAAATATTCAAAGGCGAATTTCAGGTTTCATAGGTTAAACAAATTCTGCGTTTTGTTTGAATTCCTTTGTTGAGAAGACATCAAATCTATGTAGACTTTCAATCGTTTGCATTGAAAAATTGACAAAAAAAAAATGTAGGAGAAATATTAGGGTCTTTCATCACTGAGTAGTGATTTTACCTAGTAACCTACTCAGTGATAACCTTCCCAATGTGTTTTACACGTGTCATCATCTTTCATGATTTTTTGGCGAAAATAAAAATACTTATCCTTATTTATATTTTTTTGATGTGGAATTAAAAAAAACATGTGATTGTATACACTCACAATTCACAATTTACATGGCACGAACCATATATAGAAGATGAAAACAATTTAAGGAAAACTGTGTTACTACAACGCTGTTTTCTTGCATAGGCGCGCCAACCAGCTGTAGTTGAACTTTAAGCGTTTTTAGCAGATTGAGATTTTGCAGAGAGACATTAAAGTTTGGAAACAGTGTAATGAATACTGTTCCGGTGTTTAATGTTGTTTGAACCGTACCGATGCAGGTTTGTTGATACGACTTTAGTCGAGAGTCGACCAAAGCGATCCGTGCTACGACCGGTAGACCTTTTCGAGCATGTAGGGTTAGCCCGATTCGTACCACTCCAAAGTGTAGGTGAGTGTATCCTTGTTGCTGCCATAACTTTGGTAGTCCGTCTGGGATGTTGAGCGAGATAAACTGCTCTTCTTCCGTTGCTGGGACTTGGCAAGATGAGAACTTGCTTGATTGAACGTATTCTCGAACCTTCCTGCTTGATGATGGATGTATGAGCTGTCGAACACTTTTGATAGAGAAGACACCAGGCTTCTTGGAAAAGTATTCGTATGGATTGACGAGTGGAAGCGTAGTCTCAGGCAATTGGTCTCCTGGTACATATTCGATTTCATATAGGGAATTGATATCATAGGAAGATGAACGGCTTTTAGTTTTTGGTAAGGTGGAAATAGCAAACTGGGAATTGATCGCTGAAGGACTGGAAATAGACATGAGGGTGATTTAGTTTTCAGAACATTCAAAACAATCAGTCATAAACAAAGATTCATTCAATCAAAACATAAGCCGAGGCTCTGATACCAGAAAACAAATTTTACAGCTAGCGTATGGATCAAATGAATTAAAGCTTTGAAATAGAGAACCTAAAACGATGGAAAATGAATCTTATTAACTCAGGATAGAGAAGGTAATACTTTAGAAAGTTGTGTAGGTAACTGATTTCAAGTGTTTTACCACATTAATTAATAACTACCGTGCACACTACCACAATCATAACGGTATGTCGATGATGTAGCACTTTAGGATCGAATCCACATGAAATAAAGATTACTCACCAAAGATGCGAGAAACAAACTGAGCTAGAGCAAAACGTTTTTGTGTTTTTTTTTGTAACAAAAAAGAAATCAAAATGCAAGAAAGATAACAAAAGACAAAAAAGCAAAACATAAGACTCAAGACAAAAGTGTTGGATCATGAACTAAGCTATCAATGAGATGATTTACAATCAAACAATGAATCATTTAGAAGCATTAAACATCATTCTAGAACATGGAACACAAACATAAGACTAACCCACTCCCGTGGTATCAATCTTCTTCATCGATTACTCGATTAAGCTAAACTCCCGTTTGCAATCAAAAATAATCGATGAGCATTAATCACAAATCAATTTAGTTCACTTAACCCTCAAAACATCAACTCCCGCATGTTAGGATATACCAAGCTCACAAAAGGTTTGGTTCAAGCATTTCTTTGAAACCCTCCCGGGCGAGAAATGCCTAAGCTCTAGATACGAATGAATGAACCTAGTCTAGNCCGTCTGGGATGTTGAGCGAGATAAACTGCTCTTCTTCCGTTGCTGGGACTTGGCAAGATGAGAACTTGCTTGATTGAACGTATTCTCGAACCTTCCTGCTTGATGATGGATGTATGAGCTGTCGAACACTTTTGATAGAGAAGACACCAGGCTTCTTGGAAAAGTATTCGTATGGATTGACGAGTGGAAGCGTAGTCTCAGGCAATTGGTCTCCTGGTACATATTCGATTTCATATAGGGAATTGATATCATAGGAAGATGAACGGCTTTTAGTTTTTGGTAAGGTGGAAATAGCAAACTGGGAATTGATCGCTGAAGGACTGGAAATAGACATGAGGGTGATTTAGTTTTCAGAACATTCAAAACAATCAGTCATAAACAAAGATTCATTCAATCAAAACATAAGCCGAGGCTCTGATACCAGAAAACAAATTTTACAGCTAGCGTATGGATCAAATGAATTAAAGCTTTGAAATAGAGAACCTAAAACGATGGAAAATGAATCTTATTAACTTAGGATAGAGAAGGTAATACTTTAGAAAGTTGTGTAGGTAACTGATTTCAAGTGTTTTACCACATTAATTAATAACTACCGTGCACATTACCACAATCATAACGGTATGTCGATGTAGCACTTTAGGATCGAATCCACAGGAAATAAAGATTACACACCAAAGATGCGAGAAACAAACTGAGCTAGACCAAAACGTTTTTGTGTTTTTTTTGTAACAAAAAAAAAATCAAAATGCAAGAAAGATAACAAAAAACAAAAAAGCAAAACATAAGACTCAAGACAAAAGTGTTGGATCATGAACTAAGCTATCAATGAGATGATTTACAATCAAACAATGAATCATTTAGAAGCCTTAAACATCATTCTAGAACATGGAACACAAACATAAGACTAACCCACTCCCGTGGTATCAATCTTCTTCATCGATTACTCGATTAAGCTAAACTCCCGTTTGCAATAAAAAATAATCGATGAGCATTAATCATAAATCAATTTAGTTCACTTAACCCTCAAAACATCAACTCCCGTAGGTTAGGATATACCAAGCTCACAAAAGGTTTGGTTCAAGCATTTCTTTGAAACCCTCCCGGGCGAGAAATGCCTAAGCTCTAGATACGAATGAATGAACCTAGTCTAGCACTAAACACTGTTTACTCGAATCTATCCCTAAAGCATGTGATGAGACCAAAAATCTAACTAATATAGGGTGTAGTTCTAGCTTGGTTTGTCATGCCAAACTAGCACCTACCTAATCTAAGGTGTACTCCTAGGTTTTGGTTTATCATGCAAATCTAGCATAAAGAATGAACCTAAGTGAAGAATCTAACAAGGATCAACCTAAATCATCATCATCTAACCATCAACCAACCAAATCAAACCTAAACATGATCCAACAAAAATCTACTATTCACAAGAACACCAAGAACAATCAAAAAGACATAATATACAAAAGGGATGAAGAAATCTTCTCTTTGATGACATGAACATGAAGATCCATCAAGAACATCAAATGGTGTTCTTAAGCTTTCCCAAGTTTAAGAAAAAAAACTTCAAAAAGAAGAAAGAAGAAATCAAAGTATATATATATGAAGAATCCTTCAAAAGTGTGGATTATACATGAAAAATCAACCAAAGAATCTCTAGAGAGAATTCTTGGGTTGAGCACACACCCAAAGAATGAAGAACACTTCTCTAATAATAATAATCATACATACATCTGGCTCAAAACAAGTTATTAAAGAGCCTTGGTCGACCAAAGTCACCAAAAGTTTGGTGAAATAGTTAAAAACACGTTTTTACACTGTTTCCGGAGGCTGATTTTCGGTTTGATACGTCTTCACTAAATCGGCCATAACTCTTGCACCACTGCTTGGAACGACTTGAAACCACCTCCAAACGAAATCTAACTCAATTAGATACAACTTTTATGAATATCACCGAAGCTAAATTGAAATGGAAACCCTTCATCTAAGTCGATCTTTAAAGCACTTTGGGTGGTTTCGGCCCAGAAAAATGGTTGCGGTAGGGGATCGATCATTCCAGAGGGGATCGATCGTTCCAAAAACTTGAGATCGGTCGTTCTGGGAAGTGAAACTCTTTCCAGGATTTTACGGTTTGGTGGATCGATCGATATGGCTGTGTTTCCTCCACTTGCTTCTTCTGCTCGCCAGACTGGACTGTCATCACGAAACTTGGCATAACTTTTGATCGCACCGTTGGAATTTCCTCAAACCACTTCCAAATGAAAGCTAATTCATTTATATATCTTGTGGTAAAATATAAGCTCAATCCATCGGTGGTAAGTTCTTCATCGAATGCCAAACTTATGATTTCTCAACCTGATCTTGCATATCTGTATTCTGCAATGACATTTTTTATGGTTATCCTCACTCCTCCAACTCCTTTGACTCCAACAACACTTGAAAATGGCTCAAACAAGTCAAAAAGAATGCAAAGACAACCTATGACATCTAAAATGCAATGTAATTCAATTGGATCCTAAATGCATGAAAACATCTCAAAAACTATACAAAGTGAGATTGAAACATATGAAATTAAAGTCCTAAAAACATGTAAAAAATGGTGTTATCAGTGACAAAAAAATTCTAGAAAAAATTCTGGAAAGTATTTACAATGGACTGTTTCAAATATTCTGGAAAGTGTNTCGGGGAACTTTACGGAAAGTACGGAAAAGGAAGAACAATTAGGATATTAATCCGGGATTCACGGAACTTTTCCCGAATTCCCGGGATATGTCGGAACCGCCGAAGAGGCTTATAAATAAGGAAATCTCGATTACATTCGAGGGGGAGAGAAAGGAGAGCTCGAGATTCAGTCTTGATCTCATTACCGATCTTCGAATATTTTGTAAACTCCGACGAGTTCGATTTAATAAAACGAAATACCGATTCACATTCCAATTCCTTTACCTTTGTGATTTCGACAATCAACATCGATCGTTCCAAAAACTTGAGATCGGTCGTTCTGGGAAGTGAAACTCTTTCCAGGATTTTACGGTTTGGTGGATCGATTGATATGGCTGTGTTTCCTCCACCTGCTTCTTCTGCTCGCCAGACTGGACTATCATCACGAAACTTGGCATAACCTTTGATCGCACCGTTGGAATTTCCTCAAACCACTTCCAAATGAAAGCTAATCCATTTATCTATCTTGTGGTAAAATATAAGCTCAATCCATCGGTGGTAAGTTCTTCATCCAATGCCAAACTTATGATGTCTCAACCTGATCTTGTATCTCTGTATTCTGCAATGACCTTTTGTATGGTTATCCTCACTCCTCCAACTCTTTTGACTCCAAGAACACCTGAAAATGGCTCAAACAAGTCAAAAAGAATGCAAAGACAACCTAGGACATCTAAAATGCAATGTGATTCAATTGGATCCTAAATGCATGAAAACATCTCAAAAACTATACAAAGTGAGATTGAAACATATGAAATTAAAGTCTTAAAAACATGTAAAATATGGTGTTATCACGAAAAAATTCAGGAAAAAATTCTGGAAAGTATTTACAATGGACTGTTTCAAATATTCTGGAAAGTGTTTTACAATGGGCTGTTTGGCCCACATCATTGAGTCTTTACCCGTTTTGTCACGTGTTGGAGAACTCCTTTCTCTTTTAGAGGTTATGTTTCAATAAACATTAAACTCGAGGTGATTTTTTTGCGTAAAATGCATGTAAGAAAATATATGATGACGTATTTTATGAAAGATTGAGTATGGTAGTATCGAATAAACGCTAGTTATGTAGCGATCGGATCAACGTAATAAGTTCATTATCCATGGATAGTAACCAATTTGCAAACCAAACTACTTCTGATTTGGTTTGCCGGATATCTCGCTAAATTATGATGAAGCAGAGATGATGAAAAAAATGAGTCTTAATTAGGGTAAAAAAAGGTTTGAGATACTTTGAAAAGTGTAGGTAACGACAATATTTCTGTTGTTTCTAAGGTGACAAAATATGATTGAATATGCTATGAGTCCCTTCTTGATTGAGCAGAAGAATGTAAAAATGGTAAGGTTTTCTATTGGAATTAGGAAAAGTTTCCTTTATTAATTGGGATTAAGAATCGAATTTTGGGACTTATAAATACAGACCTAAGGGTTTGTTCAATAATAAATAAACCCTAAAACGGGTAATTGCCTCACACAATAATAAATAAAGTCTGAAACGAATAATAGCCTCAATTCGTTTTTCTCTCTCTTGTTTTCGACTTTTTTTTAGTTTGATTCGATCGACCTAATTCTCAGCAATTACATTTGCCAAGATGAATATTTTCATTTATCAATGTAGAATATGGCAACTAAACCTATCATCTAATTTAGAAAAATATTATGATGTTTTTTTGGAAAGAGTATGGTAATATGGTATTATCGAATAAACGCAAATTATGAAGCGAGTCGGGCAATATCATCAGTTCATCATTTCATGGCTCGGGGTTAAGTTTTCCAACAGAACTTATTTCGATTTGGTCTGGAAGTTGATAGTGCTGAGAATTTCAGATTGGATCAATTAGATTGTTTTCACATGAGAGTCCATACTGAAAGAAACATGTGAATTTTTGTCAAGCAGGAGCTTGTGAAGAGCCATTGAGCCTTTGCTCGAGCCGAAACTTGTCTGCTAATGGACGGGCATGAAGATCATTTCCCTCCAAAAAAAAATTAATTAATGAGGATTCCTAATTACCAATTTTACAATTCTCTCTACTATTGACAATAAAACGTTTTTTTTTCATAGGCTATCATTTGTAAATTGATTTGAGTTCGTGAAGATTTGGATCTATGGTTGCAGAATCTCACACCAATATGAAGGAAAAACAAAGTAATAAACTCTAATTTTCGTGCATGTATTTGTAATTCAATTTACTCAAACTAGTACTAATGAGATTCTATAACAAGCTGTTTCAAAACATCTCATATCGTGTGCCTATCTATGTTGATAATGCATTTGGTTAGGATTTTCAGAAAAAGGTATGTAAATCGGTTTCTCCTGCATAAGGTTTTGCCGTTTTGTTCATCTACTATGTATTTTTGTGCTTTGGTTTTGTTGGTCTATATTGTAATGTTTGGGTTTAGCTGTCATTGCGGGGATAGCTCAGATGGGAGAGCGTCAGACTGAAGATCTGAAGGTCGCGTTGACTATAGAGGAACGGCGTCGATTTAATTTGAAAAAATATTTCTTTGTTCTTGACTCTTAATTTCAAACTTTAGGGTTTCTTCCTTCATTCTGAAGAAGATTGAAAAAGATTCACATCGAGAATCCAAAAATTATGTAAAAGAAACACAGCAGCTATGTTGATGTCGATACGGATCGGAGAGAAAAATCGTGCAAATCTGAGTTTAGATCTTTCGTGAACTTCTAGCTCGGGGGTTGAGGTTAGGGTTTCTTCATTGAAACTGTGAATCTGGCAATTGGCAGCAAAATTCACGAGAGAAAGGATGGATACATTCAGTGAGTTTCCATATGAATTGCTGCTGAAGATACTGTCTTCGCTTCCTAGTGAAGATGTAATAACCACGAGTGTCTTGTCAAAACGGTGGCGGTATCTTTGGAAAGAGGTCAAGACATTCATGTATGACTGTGAATCCTCAGCTAGAAGAACTACTTTTATGTTTGCTGTATTTATTCACGGATTCTCAAGGGTAGAGAGCCTGCAGCTCAGGCTTAACACCACCACATTCTCGGGATTTGTTCATCCAACCTTTGCTTAAGATTGCACTTGCTCGCTCTTTGAGACAGCTGAGAATCGAGATGGTTTACAATTCGTTTCTTTTCGAGTTATCCACCTCAAACTGTTATGTGGTTCCTCCTTTTAACCCATTTACTAGCTTTATGTATTGTGTTTCCTCTTTCTTGACGGCCTAACGCTAACACAATGTATGTATATTATCTCTATCCTATAGTTTCAGAAACACTGTGTCCAGTACAACCACGCAACAGATTGATAAGCTTCATCAAAGTAAGAAAGCTGACGTGGAGGCAGATGTGGCCAATTAGAATGGAAGAGAAGACTTGGTGAGAGGCAGAAGATTTGCCGTTGAAGAAGCAGTCGTAAAGAGTCGATAGATATATAACTGAACTGTTTGTATTTTCTTCATGCTTATTGTGAGTTGTTGTGATTCAGGCGCTATGAGCTTGGAGAGAAGATGATCGACATGAGATCATCTCTACGATTGCTATGAGATCGTATTCCTTATCTTTGTAATTTCATTTCTATATCAATAAAGAGAGTATCGATTTCCTTACTCTAACATAGATCCGTGGAACCAACCGGATTCTGTTCCTGAATGTTTATCATCCCATCTTGAGTTCGAGTGGAGACAGTACAACGGCACAGAGAAAGAGAGAGAAGCTGCAAAGTACATCCTAGCAAACACGAGTCGTTTAAAGAAGGCGACATTCTACTCAGAATCTGCGGAGAAACATGGGATGTTGAAGGAGTTAGAATGTGTGGCTAGAAGTTCAAAGACATGCCAGCTTGTGCTCGAGTAAACGCTTAACAACTTTTTTAGCATTCTATTTATTGCCTTACATTGGAGCCATAGAGCTCAATGAACAAACCACAGATGCAGGTGTAGTAAAAATTTGTTCGCTTTTGAGTCTTGTTCTCGTAACGTAAACAGCTAAATTGAGCAAAGAGGCTATATTTTACTCAAATCCGTGAAAGATTTGTATGACTCCAAGACATTGTCTGATCAGTGCTTTTCCTCATTCGGATTATCTCTATACTTTGCAATAATATTGAAAAGAAAAAAGATATATACGAATAGCCAAGGAGAAGTAGCTTCGTAAATTACACAGGCTTAGTTAACCTTTTATGTCATAGCCTTACACAGACAGAGGACAAGAATACACTTTTAACTGGTTAGAGGACACAACAGAAGAAAAATGTTGATTCGTTTACTTGGCACTTGTGAGAAGTGAGAAAGATTCGCTTATAGTTTTTTTTTTTTTTTTTGTCACTTTGTGTTTCCACTTGAGAGTAGATCGATGTTGAGCAGAAACTACATAAGCGATACATTTCTTTTTGTTGCCGATTTCACAAGACGAGAGATCATAAAATATTTTGGTTCCGGATTATTATTATTAAAAGATTTCATAATGACACATTCCTTTTTGCAACTTGTTGTTGTTCTTCTACATGCAAGCTAGATCTCCATGCCCGAACGATTCTCTCCTCAACTACATCGATCGGCCGACAGGTTCCTACTCTCGTAATCATTCATCAATACAATTTTTTCCATGATTTTAGATACATGCATGAATGATTATAACAATTTTGACTTGTTTTATAAATTGTTGTTCACAAGTTTTGAGTAATTATTGCTATAGGAGTTTATAAATTGTTGTTCATAAGTTTAAGTTCATTGCTGCTATAGGAGGGTTTATGAAGGTAATGTTTCTAGTTATCAATCAGGGTTACCTCTCACAAAGAATCCTAATTTGAACGGCACTTAAGGTAATTTCATAAGCCCCTGTAACTTCACCCCCTATCTGATCTTTCTCCTTGCAAATATGATAACAAATGTGACCAAATGGATATCACCTCTTTAAGAAGAATTTGCTATATATAGGATGGAATAATACTTGCATAGATTGCGGAATTTGCTTTTGTTCTGCTAAGAGGTAAGCAATCAAATGCCTCTTTGACTATTTTGATTCTTAGTTATACGTGTAGACCCAACTAAAGCATATATCTTCCAGATCATAAATGACAAATGCACCATAATAGACCGAAGGGGTTTGCGTTAACTATAAGCAGAGGAAATTGTACCTTCCTCTGGGAACAACTGCTTTAAGCTTGGTATGTGGTCCATTTCTTTTGTGCATGGTCCAGTTCGACATCATATTCATTTACAGTTCAAATGAGATTTGCATCAAAGAATTGGGTTGTTGGCAATGTTGTGTTCGAACATGTTTGAATACCAAAGTGATCTTTGCTTCCCTCCTGCAGATACTCTCAATGACTTCAACACATGGGTCAAACCTTGTGAGGTACGAAAAACACTACCATTACAAGCATTTCCAGTCTTCGTATTGTTCTGAACTGTTCAACCATATTTTTCTTATA
Organism: Eutrema heterophyllum; assembly: GCA_002933915.1. Taxonomy (NCBI): domain Eukaryota; kingdom Viridiplantae; phylum Streptophyta; class Magnoliopsida; order Brassicales; family Brassicaceae; genus Eutrema; species Eutrema heterophyllum. The sequence continues at coordinate 158,139 of PKMM01011750.1, read as the reverse complement.
TTGAACTAATAACCAACTATTATAAGTCTAACACTCCATTTAATTTGAAGTTGTTGGTTCAGTCTTGCGAGGTTTCCTCTTGGCCAGAGAGAGCATTTGTAAGGTCTTCAATTTTTTTTGTTTGTATGTTCTCGATATCAGTTAATCATTTTCATTGCTTACCATTATACAGGCAGACATAAACGATGGTGTGAAGTTCATACTAAAGCAAAATATAGATATACAACTGACGATATATCAAAGTCATCAGGTAATAAAATGAAGAGTACGCTATAGGATATATTGTCAATTGATTCATGCTTTAAAGAGTAGGACTTTAAACAATGAAAGTGGGTTTTCTTCGTCACTCCTATGAAAAATCTTGTATTTGGTGTTAATGCAATTACTTAACATGATTTCATTCAGGTCAATTGTTGAACATTATAACATGGCATTCTGAGTTGATGCATTGGTTATTGAAGTGACATCTCACAGGAATACTAATAAATTTCACGATATTATTAAGATTGTTCTTATGCTTGATTTCAGGCAATAGCTTACAAGGGCTCCAGTTTGAGTTTGGAAGAGTGGTACACTGTGTAGACTTCCTGCTCAGTACTAGAAATAGGCTAATTTCTATTTGATTTTTTTGAGGTTCTGTATTTCCAAGATATTTATGTTTCTATATAGAACGACATATTTGATTAAATAAAATTTGATATGGGTCAATTGTTGTTTCAAAGTTTTAGTTCATTTGAATTTTATTTTTATTTGATAAAAATAGCATAAGTAGCAATATATAATAATTCGATAACAGACATAGTGTCGGTCGTATAACTGACGTTACTATTGTAACAACCGACGCTAATTTTTGTTGGCCGCCAAACATAACGTCGCTTTATAAGCCGACGTAGAAATTTTTTACGTCAGTGAAAGTTAAGTCGCTTTCGTAACCGACTTGAATATTTTTGAGTCAGTTTATTACCGACGTGAGATATAGAAAAAACCGACGTAAGAAGCCATGTTTTTTGTAGTGTAAGTTCATCCTAAGTCACTTTAAAAGAACAAATAATTTTGTAAATTTTCTCTTTCATTGAACAATCGTTCACAAGATTTTCTGGAGTTATAAGCATACTATATATATGGCCGATTAAAAACCAAATTCTCAAGCAAATTCATGCTACTCAAAGTAGTTCTCGTCTTGTCAAGTTACATATATATCAAATTGAAAAATAATTCTCACCATGTTTTTTGGTTAACCATGTGATCCGATCGAGCGAATCCGACTAATTTGCATTGTGAGCAAAACGATAAAACATCCTCTTCATCAAGTTTTTAACTGGGCATTTTAGCCCAGCTCTGACTAGCCACACACGTATATTTTTATTTCTGATAGAATATGAATCTAGGAAGAATGCAAATTTTCACGTTCTATATCTCTTAAATTACAAGTTTCAACCACTAAACCCTATGAACACATATGGTTATTTTACTTTGAATTATCAGATAATAAAACCACGATTTGATAGCTCCGATTAAGCACCTAATTGACCTTAACCTAAGAAGAATGTAAAAATTTCGATTAAAAAAAAAAAAAAAAACCTAGGAAGAATATTTGACCTAACCACTTAAGACGTAAATTCCACGGCTAACCAAAAATATAATTCCATAGAGAAACATTTAAGGTTGAAAAATGACTGAATTTTTAATTCGTTAAATAATAATTTTTTTTTTTTTGGGTAAGTAGTCATTATTTTTTTTTTCTGAAAGATTCACATATAACTAAAATAATTGAGTTCGCCCAGTTTGTTTTCTCTCCCAGGCACGATGACTGAGGTAGCCGCGCACAAAGTTTCTCCGACCAGCATGAGTCTCCTCCGCCGAAGCTCCGCCTCTTCCTGAACGACGGTCGATCTGCTCTCGGGTACAGCCAGGCTCATCCCGAAGAACCATCTCAACCTTCCGCCGGCGTTGGTCCTGTCGCCGGTGAGACCTTGTGTTTTTTTTTCTTTCCGGTCGTCTCCTTCTCTGAATCTCCATGGCGCTCGCGTTCGTTGCGTCTACCGTGTTCTCATCGACAGCCTCTGAACCACCGTACCCATCGTTTCGAATCTCTGTTCTCTCTCACCAATCAGTGAAGATCTCTTCGGCGCTGCCGATCCACCCTCCTCCGCCGGAATCACCGGATCCGCCAGATCCGTCTCCATCTCCGCCTCTAATATCTGCTCTCCGTCAATCTTCCCCTATCTCTCTTCTCTGCTTCCCGAAAATTTCCCTTCATGGATGAGTTTCCAGAGGAGCTTCTCCTCCATTTCCGACGTGCTCGAGATCTCCGCCGCTCAACCGCCGTTTCCTCACATCTGCTGCGAAGCTCCGTGTAATCGGAAGCTTTCCCACGTTTGGGCATGAGATGGGCCAATATCTAACGAACAGCTTAACGGGCCTGGTGAGCCCTTTAAACCTTTATCCTCTTCTCAGCCCTGTCTTCAAAGCCTAGTTCAAATCTACCGGATTTGTTGCCGGGTTAAATTATGCTGGTCCTGTTTCAGGTCGGTACAAGTTATTAACTTCCTCACTTGGGGAGAGATCAGTCACCAATTTCCTCCATTTGGGAGAGATCATTTCCATCTTCCTCTTCTTTTGGAGAGAGAATCTTTTCACCAATTTCCCTCTCTATGAGAAGTAGGTTTTCTTCGGTTTTAAAGCCGATAAAACAATTTCAATTTTTAACCGTATTGTTATCTTGGGTAGCGGTCTCCACGAGATTAGAAAATACAACGGGTCTCTCTTCAACGAGATTCCGAGGTGTGGATTGTCTTTCAAAGTCACAAGCTAAGGTGATGGACTTTCAAATTTCCGGCTTTGCCGTGAATGTTTTGCCGACGCATCCAATTTTATTGGATTCGCAGTCGCTTCTATCGACGCATTTGAGCTTTGGCTCCAATTCGCTGTCAACCTTCTATGAAAATCTATCTGCTTTAATTTCTACTGAATTTACGTTTTGTTGTAGTTATCAAAGAAGATGGTTAATTCTCTCTTTGGTGTGTAATCTAGAAGAGTAATTTTAATGGAATCAGAATGGTTGCACAACAACAACAAAAAAAATTCACATATAAATTCATCCTTTGGGCCTTAAATAACACCGTGAATGAACATCAAAAGATTCTAACAGGTCACAGATTAAATATCACACATGCCCAACAAAATGCAATTGTCCTATTTATGAGGACCGAGAAATGTGGATCACTCTGCTTTCTTTTCTAAAAGTAACAGTTATATTACTTCTTTTGTTACATTAAGAATCAAATATTCGGATATATTATATAGTTTGTCTTCATTTGCAAAATTAATCTTAAACGATGCTTAAATTGGAGAAATAGTCATACTTTTACTTTGAAACGAAGTAAAAAAAACGTTCAGTGGAATTGTTGATGGTGTCACCGCGAAGTTCGTACAAAAGCACACAATCCCCCAACATGGAACTCAATAATTAATTAACATAATAGCCCCTTTATTAAGCAAGAATTTGACATTTTTCATCTCTATAAATTCATAATCAACCCTCATCATCACCAACACAATCAACTCTCTCCTTCTCTAATCAAAAACCAAAAAGACACAAAGATGGAGATCTCAAAAACCCTTTTGCTAGTGATTTCTCTGGTGGCTGCAACTTGTTTCTTGCAAGCCAAGGCAGCTGGGGTTTACTGTAGCAACCCTTACACTCGATGTTACCGCAAGTACATTCAATGTCCAGAGGAATGTTCAAGCACAACCGCTATGAACTCCAAGAACAAAGTTTGCTACTCCGATTGCGATAGACCCACCTGCAAATCCCAATGCCGCAGTATGCTTTTTAGATTCCTTGTCTTACAAGTTTTCACACATGTTTTTGTGCTTCTGTCTCTATTGCATTTTTCAAGTAGTGAATCATATGTTTTTGTATAGTGCGGAAACCGAATTGCAACAGACCTGGATCAGCCTGTTATGATCCGAGGTTCATTGGAGGAGACGGCATAGTGTTCTACTTCCATGGAAAGAGCAACCAAGAATTCAGCCTCGTCTCTGACTCTGACCTTCAGATCAACGGTAGGTTCATTGGCCATAGACCCGCTGGTCGCGCTAGAGACTTCACATGGATCCAAGCTCTCGGATTCCTCTTCAACTCTCACAAATTCTCCCTTGAAGCCGCGAAATCCGCGACCTGGGACAATGAAATGGACCATCTCAAATTTACTTTCGATGGCCAAGAACTATCTGTCCCGGAAGAAACTCTCTCCACCTGGTTAGTATATATCTGATATACAAAACTCAGTTATAAAATATGTTTTTCAAGATTCTTGGAACCAATATATGTTTTCTTTTTTTTAAAAAAGGTACTCACCAAACAAGGACATCAAGATCGAGAGAGTGACTAAGAGAAACAGCGTGATCGTGACAATCAAAGACAAAGCCGAGATCATGGTCAATGTGGTTCCAGTGACAAAAGAAGACGACAGGATCCACAGCTACAAAGTACCATCAGACGACTGTTTTGCACATCTCGAGGTTCAGTTCAAATTCTTCAACCTTTCACCAAACGTCGACGGAATCTTGGGACGAACCTACAAACCGGATTTCCAGAATCCGGCTAAGCCTGGAGTCGCGATGCCCGTGGTTGGTGGTGAAGACAGCTTCAAGACAACTTCTCTTCTCTCCAATGACTGCAAAACTTGCATTTTCTCTGAATCACAAGCAGAGATTGATTCCGTTAAGTCAGAGATTGAATACGCAGCTTTGGACTGTACCCGTGGAGCGTCTTCTGGATATGGAATCGTCTGCAGGAAGTAAAGATAATCATATGAAAATGGCTTAAAAGAAGAATAATGCCAGAGAGCACAGTAGCTTCTGCTGGAGAATTTTCAAAGTATAATTACGTGAAGAAGAAGATGTTGTATTTGCTTACTTTTTACTACTTGTATTGTATCATCATCCACCATGTATTCTAATTTGTATTATTAACCTTATCAATGTTAATGATATATATAAATATCTATAAACACGGCTTAATCTACCAATCCAAATCAATAAGCTCATGAAGAATGCAGAGGGAAAACAACCTTTATACTAAGAAGAAAAAATTGATTCAAAAAGATTAAATCTGACCATAGAATGTCGAATCTGAGACTCACAAATAATCACAGTAACGTCGATTTCTCCTGATTCACGAGAATCTCCATCTCTCGAAACTGATTTTGGATTCATTGATGAAACCATTATCTGAAACTGAAAGTAATGCTTCTCCTTCTCATTTCAGAAATTACGTCGTGAATCAATCTATTTAATTTAAGTAATAGTGTTTCTAACAAGACACCATAGGCGGGGATAGCTCAGTTGGGAGAGCGTCAGACTGAAGATCTGAAGGTCGCGTGTTCGATCCACGCTCACCGCATTTTAATCAGTTTTAATTTTTAGCCTCCCCCCCCCTCAAACGTGCCGTACGTGTGTATGTATTACACAGAACAATAAAACGACGTCGTCTGCAGACTAAACTTAGCATTATACGTTTATTAAGAAATGAAAAATGAATCCAAAGAAGTTGAAAAAAGGTTAAAATATAATCACATTCTGATTCTTGATTGCTTTAAGAACATCAGTACAATACACCCGTTTAAATAATTCGAAATAAATCATCTGAATGAATAATTTTGGATTCCAACCCAAAAAGTCTTTATATATCTCTTCCTTCTGTAAAATTCAAAACAAACAATGTCCGTCTCTTCTTCTTCTTCTACCTTCCACGAGGATGAACAAGCTGCGAAAACACAGCACTCGTAGTCGCATCTTCCGCATCATCATCAGTCCCTGTCCCCGAATTTCCTCCTCTATCGATAATACTCATACTGTTATCAAACGGCTCCATTGGCGCCATTGGAATCCCAGGAATATGGTTTGTGCTATTATCATCAGGCTCCATTAAAGCCGATGATGTTTCTTCGAGCTGCAACGCGTACTCCAAATTCCACAATACATCTCCCATCGACGGCCGATCCACGCCGTATTCCGCCAAACATTTCTCTGCGGTTTCCCCGAATTTCTTCAGCGACGCCGGATTCACTTTCCCGGTTAAGTTACTGTCCATGACCTGATCGAGCAGACCCTTTTTCTGCCACGCCATCGCCCATTCCGCTATGTTCACTTGTTCCCTCGGTAAAACCGGGTTTAAAGCCGGTCTACAACAGAGGACTTCCATTAGAACAACCCCGAAGGAATAGACGTCGGATTTCTCGGTCAACTGCTGTCTCCTGAAATATTCCGGGTCGAGGTAACCGAAGCTTCCTTTAACCGCCGTGCTCACATGGGTTTGATCGAGCGAAGGTCCGGTTTTGGATAGCCCGAAGTCCGCGACTTTAGCCACTAGATTCTCGTCGAGTAAGATATTCGTGGTTTTCACATCGCGGTGTATGATGCTCTGCGATGCGCCGGTATGTAGATAATGTAATCCTCTCGCTGCGCCGATGCAAATCTCGAGTCTTTGTTTCCATGACAATGGAAGAAGATCAGCTCCGTAGAGATGACTCCTCAACGGTCCATTTGCCATGTACTCATAGACCAGAATCATTTCGGATCTCTCGTCGCAGTAACCGATTAGCGAGACGAGATGTCGGTGTCTGAGTTTGGACAGCATTTCGATCTCTGTTCTGAACTCAGCCATACCTTGTTCGGATCTCGGGTTTCCTCTTTTAACCGCGACTTTAGTTCCATCTTCTAAAGTCCCTTTATAAACCCGACCGAATCCGCCAACACCGAGCAACGAGCTCTCATCGAATTTGTTAGTAGCATCCATGATTTCTTGGAACATAAAGCAACGGCCAAGATGAGTAGAAGCTAAGGAAATGCAACTAGCCGTGGCGCTCTTGTGAGAAGCGGTTGATTTGGTAAGAGTCTGAGAGAGTCCATATAAAGGCAACGGCAACCACGGATGTCCATTACCGCCTTCTTGAGGACTCGTCGATCGCTTCTTCCTTGAAGCAGCTAAACAGCAATAGCAACAAACCGCAATCAGCAGAACCGCGGTAACCGCACCAACCGCAGAACCGATGATCACTGCTTTCTTCTTCCTCTCGGAGTCTGATCCTCCAGGAACAAGAGACTTAACCGAAGAAACACCGCTTAAGCTCTTAGCTTCGTTACTAATCTTCAAAACCTCTAACCCATTCATAGTCGCATTCGTGATATCAGCTTGCGAATCGGGTCCAACGCTAACGGTCAACACACCGGAAGATTCAACGGAAGCATTGGAGATAAAATCCTTAAAGTAAGGAACTTTAAGACCATTAGTCAACGTAGACAGATCAAGACTTCCAAGAGCAAGATCATCATTCACATAAAGATTGAAGACAAGCGTGTTCAAAGCTTGACTCACAACATCGCAGAAATGAACACGAACAAAGTACCTGAAACCTGGATCTACAGGAAGAACCCAAGTGACGTTAAAATTCGGGCTCGCTACATTTGCTTCGCCCATTGAATCAGCGGTTGCATAAACCATGTTAGGAGCTGTATCTTGCGTCACAGAAGCAGAGTATTTGATCGAGGAAGGATTCGCTGTTACGACAAGAACAGAGCTGTTCACATGGAGATACTCTGCATCGTTGTCCCATCTTCTCCCCAAAGTGTCGTTTTCAGAAGTCAACAGTGGTCCTCCCATGTTCAATCTGTAGACTGTTTCAAACGCGAGCTGAGAGAGGCCACTGAATGGAGACGAAGGGTTTAGAGCCAAAGCTTGATCAGGGATAAGGTTATCCGGGACAGAGATAACTTCAATCGCGTTGACAAACACCACCGAATTGTTTGCAGGGATGAAAGTTAGGGTTAAGAAATCTGAAGTGGCATTGACTGTGTACTCCTTGAAGATGTAAGACCCGTTGTAGTCCTTGAAGGAGAAGCTGTTCAAGAGCACGAAGTCGTCTGTTACGACTGTGATGGATGCAGACTTTAAGTTCCAGGTCGAGTTCTTCACCGGAGAGAAATGGAGACGGATCCAATGTCGACCCAATGCGGTGATTTTGAATCTGTATGAAGCTAAACCGGAGAAAACACGAGCGGTTTGGTAGATCGAGAGAGATGGGTTGCTCGAATTGGAGCTAGTTGCTACGGATGAGTTTCCGATTTTGAGTACGAGAGAAGAGTGGAGAGAATCTGGAACAAAGGTTCTGCCTTGGAAAGTTATGTTTTGTGATGAGCCACAAGAAACCAAGTAATTATCTGGCGGATTGAACAAGCCAGATGAAGTGTAACAAGAGAGGAACAAAAGAAGAAGAAGAAGTGATTTTGTGAACACCATTTTCGTAAATCTTGGATTTTCAGAAAGAACCAAAAAAACCCAAATCGATATACGAAGAAACCCCAAAACCAGAAAACAAAAAACAAAAACAAAATCAAATTCTTTGTATTTTGGTTTCAAAATTGGAAGGAAAGAAGAGCTGTTTGGAGATTTCCCTTGAAGAAGCTGAAGATACAGAAAGAATGGGGATTTGATTGAGAGAGAACAAAAAAAATTGAAGCTTTGAGGTTTGGATTCACATGACGAGAAACCCAATTTCAAGAATGTCTGTTTTGAGACGAACAGGAATCAATCAAACCCAAGAGAATAGAGATCAAAGAAAGAAGAAAAGGCAGAGACTTTTTAAGTGATACTTTCTGCAAATTTCTTAGCTCTTTCCAGGCTGGTTGTTTAGGCTGTCATCTTACAGAGGAGAAGCAACTCAAAGGAAACCATTCACAAGGGCCTACACAAAGAGAGGGGAGAGAGAGAGAGAGAGAGAGAGAGAGAGAGAGAGAGGAGAGGAGAGAGAGAGAGTAATTAAATAGAATAAATAGGATTAAAGAATAATAATAAGATTAGTTTTTTACTTTTTAAGTTTAATAATGATTATTAAATAAATTTTATTTTTGTCTGTTGTATACTCATCGATGAGGTTGCATCAAATCGGGTATTAGCTGTTAATGTGATTATTTGTAAGGTCTTTTTCTAAAAGATAAGAAGAAATAAGAAAACGTATATGTCTTTTGGTTTTGGCTATTGTTGTAGTATTCGTGGGTCACTATTTATCATCACCTCTTGTTTCGATCCTTAAATTTTATTTTATTTCTGTGGAACTCTCTCAATCATATCGTGTTGAATTGTTGATAATTGCATATCTCTGCGAATAAGTTATCATGGTTTTGATTTTTTGGTTTCCCAGTTTTTGTAATAATCCAAATACATTAAATTTTATATAGATTGGTTTGTTCGTGTTCATTTATGTAGACACTTGTTAGTATCAAAGTCTGATTCGATATCAACTAGGGAATGTTAGTAAGTTCGATTTCGTATACCAAAATACGATTTCAATGTCTTTTTTTGTCAATAAAAGTAGTTAAGCCGGTAGAAACCTAACAATATTGAGATCGTTACCAATGCGGCGTTGGACGAACGGTAAGCCACGTTAACTCCGAAAACGTAGGGGATGCGGGGTGCTCGGATCGATTTTCGTTGGGAGGGGTCTCTTCCGAATGAGTGACTTTAACATAGTTTGGGCTCCGTTCCAGCGATATACGGGGCGATTCAAAAAATAGATATATATATATTGAGATCGTTTTGCATTAATGATGAAAAGAAGTTATCTGAGATATGTTTCAACTACTAAGTTAAATAGCATTTGTTATAGCATATAGCCATATAGTAGTATATACTAAAACAATAGACATAGCTTTTAATAAACTGGTAGCAGAGTTAGAGGTTTAACTTACAGCAAGTTATAACTGTTGAAATGGGTCATACCAGCCAAGTTCCCAACTAATCTACTATGGATGAATGAATGACTTAATTCAACTCATCTATTTATGGTTTCAAATTTTATTTCTAAACCAAGCTACATTAGTATTGGCTTTGAAAAATTAAATGAGTTAATTGATTCATAAACTGATATTACATATATTTTCAATCTAAAAAATATTCCCTCCGTTTCAAAAAATTGATGTTTGTAAGGTTTTGCAGACCGATTAAGAAAACATTTAATTTTTATTTTATTCTAAATAAAAACATGATTTATTATCTATCTAAACACAATTTAGCTAGTGATGAAACAAATTCTAGAATACAAGCAATCATAAAATATAATAAGTTAAAACGCATCTCTAAACCTACTCCAAATTTTATTCCAAACACCATTTTGGAGTAAAATCTCTTCCAATCTTATTCTATTTTCAACTTCAAAATGGGAAAATGCAATTTTTCCTCCAAATATNATGAGAGTGAGTTAAACTATTTGTATGTGTTCCTTGCCATAGAATTCAGCTCATTGAGTGATTAGAAACATCATTAGTGAATCATCGAACACTCTTAATCGAATGCCATTTCCTACGATCCATATCTTTCTTTTCTTGATTGAAACCAATTTTAGTGTCTTGTTTTCTTTGAATCTGTATTTCCTGAACTAGCTTGTAATCATTTTAATTGTCATGTATGTTTTTATTCTCTGTCTTTTATTTTCTAGTTTTATCGTAATTAGTTTTTAGAATAAAAACCAACGAAAAAAAACCGTTTAGCTTAGCTTAAGTAGTTTCTTGTATTCTTACTGTGCTGTTCTTTCTCTCTGTGGATTCGATCCCTAAGTACTCAACGACAAACCGTTATGATTGCGGTAGTCTACACATTAGGGTAATTGATGTGTTGAAAAACGACTTAATCAGTTGTTGGACCGATAAAACCCCCACCGATAAGACTACATATCCAGTTATGTTTAGGGTCCGACCCGATTTGTTTTGGGTCAACTCAGTTCTTTTTCTAATTTCCTATAAATAGCCAAAGGGTGCAAAACCCTAGGGAAAGGAAAAAAAATAGAATCACGAAACTGAACATCATTTTGTTAGAACGCTTTGCTAGTTTTCGAATTCTCTAGTGGCAGTTCTTTGCACTTGTATGAAGAACACCTTTCTCATGCAATACTAGTGAAGAATCTCCTTTCTCTCTATCTTTTACTGTGCTTTAGTTATGTTTTGTTTTTATTTAATTATCGTCGTTTCCTTAGCTACCATGAGTTATTTCACTTAGTGGCCCGAGGGCATGGTATGGTATGGAGTGATGACTAGTACTTGATCTTGATGTCATAGGGTAATATCTAATTGAATCTTTCGTTTAAAGTGTGCATATTCCTAGCTTCGACCTGATCACTTGAAGTCTAGCTGATAGGATGTTTAATTATCTCCCACACTAGTTGATAAATTATCTCAGTCAATTTTAAACGGGCTTTTCTGTTCTTAACCTCCGCCATTATTGTTAAGATGAATAGTGGATAATGAACCTGAAAAGATTGCTTGTTTAATTCTTAGTTAGAATGCGAACTTGGATCGACCTTTGAATTAAAAAAAAAAATGCTAATACCACACGCCATGGATTAGTTGTCATTAGTGATTCATGTCCTAGGATTGGTGCTAATTAATTACCCTAGTATTTAAGCAAATTGCTGTTATCCCACTACAATCATCCTGCCCTTGGTCCATATTTTAAATTATTGCTTGAAACTGTATCACCTTGCATCGTTTATTTAATTCCTTAGGATTAGATTATCACAACCAACAACTTTTATTTACTTAGCTTAAAAACAAGTTTCCTGCATTACTAGTGTGCAACCGCTTGTCCCCTGTGGATTCGATACCTAAAATACTGCAAACAACATACCATTATGACTGTAGTATTGAGCACACAAGGTTAATTGTTGTGTAGAGCTTGAGAAAGCTTGTGCGAATCAATCATCAACATATAGTACAAAAATTTGTATCCATTAATTTCATATATACAAAAAAGGAACAGAATATGACTATGTATACCACTCAGATATATGAATGTGTATTACCATCCACAACATATAGTACAAAAATCTGTGTCCATTAATTCCATGGATACAAAAAAGGAACTGAATATGGAACTGTATACCATTCAGATATATGAATCTGTATACCATCCACAACATATAGTAAACAAATATTTGTCCATTAATTACATGCATACAAAAAAGGAACAGAATATGAATCTGTATACCATTCAGATATATGAATTTGTATACCATGTAGTAATATATATTAAGGTACATATGTACTCGTCCATTAAACAGGGTCCTTGGTTTCATACTGAAAAAGTATGAAAATGCGATTTTTTTTTTTGTAGTAATAAATTTAATGGGACAGATGTACGCAGATATATTGCGAAAATATAGGAAAACGAATGATTATCAAGACAAATTTAGTAATTAGGCAGATATATTACGAAAAGGCATTACATTACCAAATCAGGATTGTATATAAGAATACATATATTGAAGAGGCAGGCATCGAAATTAGTTAAGTATTAATACAATTTGCAACAACAGATCTTCAAATATGATTCACATAGTAGTTAACCTAAGACATTTTGCAGATGTCGAGGGAGAGGTAGAAGTAGATACAATCAGCGCACCTTTCACTGTTGGTTTCCCCTAACATGTCATGAGCCCAAACATATTCTCTGTAGTCATCGCAATTCCACGAGCACGAGAAGGAATCTTCATTTTTTGGGCCCACATCATTGATGTGGTATTTGACCTCCTCACCTAGCATTTTGACCTAAAACTAAAACGGCTGCGAAATTCTAGATAAAAGTCGGAGCAGTCTACCCCATCACAGAAGTTGAGCATAATGAACATAAGTTGTGTGTGAGGTGAGACGTTCTTAACATCACCGAGGATGTATAGTGCAGCGTCTAGTTCCCCGATATTGAAAGCAAGACGGTGACTTTCGAAATATGTGGTAGTAGTAGGAGATGGGATCACAGAACAAGGGGTAATGGGTATTTTTGTCAAGGAGAATTTTAGCAAGAGTAGCTGAGCATAAAACGGCGGAAGTGATTTTGGGCTAGCCGATATGATGTTTTCTAAGGCATCGATACCATCTTCTGCAATAAAGCTGACAATTTGATTCATAATTGCTTGCGGTAGGGTTTTTTTTGGGGCCATCACTGAGTAGGGTTAGTGATGAGGGTGTGTATCTGAATGGGGAAATTATTTGTATAGAAGAGGAGGTTTAATTTTTAAAAATAATGGTGTGGATATCGAATAAAGTTTTGAAATTTTTATGGGGAGAAAGTTGCCGCCAAAAGTTATCGTGTCCCATCTAACTTTGTTAATGGACAAATCGTCATTATTCTGCGTAGTAAATAAGTTAAGGTCCAAAAAACGTATTCCAGATGTTCGTTAGGTTGTGGACAGAGTCAACAATTTTGATAGAATCTAAATTGGATAACGGGTTATGTACCAGAATGAAAAGTAAGGATGGACGTTAAAATAAGTGACATCAAGGATTATGTCTCGGTAAACATAGAATCCGGGAGTTCGATGTTATAAATGTATGTGATACAGAGTTTAGTTTGAAGGTGGAGATGGTTGATAGAGAGGAAGGATTAGGTCTCGGTAAATGTCCATAGTGTACTGTCTTCTTATTGTATCAACAACGGGATCGGTAATAGACGCAAAGTGTTCTCCAGCGTCGTCGTACAAGTGGATCTTCATGAATTTGGCAGAAACAGGCCCCAATCACCAAATCTCTTGTTGTTGCAAATACCTTTCTTCCGACTTAATCCAAATGGTTGTACACCGTGGGATTGGGTTAGTTTTTATGAGGTACAACATTTGGTAAGGATATAGGGAACCATTTCCAAAATATGGGCCATAAGACCATCTCCAACGGGGGATCTTGAGGGGTTCTTAACCAAAAAAAAAATAATAATAATAATTGTAATAGTTAAGAACCGGTTCTTAAATAAGAACTTTTAAAACCGGTTCTTAAGAGGGGTTCTTAGCCACGTGTCAATATCTAATTCGCCGGATTTTTCTTTTTGCCAGATTTTTTTTTTACTTTTTCTTAACTTTAACTTAAAAAAAAAAAATTCTTAACCATTTTTTTAAAAAACTTTTTCTTAACTTCAACTTTAAAATTCTAAACTTTTTTTTTACATATTAATGAATTGGAATCTTTACATATTAAATTTTTTTTTTGAGATTCTAAAATTCTAAACTTCTTCTTCCCGAAGCTTCGGCAATATTTTGTATGTTTTAAAATTCATGAAATGCAATATAATTTTGGTTTTATAAAATATAGTATGTTTATAATTTTTTACAAAATAAATTAAACTTAAAAAAATTAAAAAAAAATAAATTTTTTTTTTAAGAACCTCTAATAAGGTTCTACCATTGGAGGACCCAAAAATTAAAGATTCTTATAATGGTTCTAAACTTTCATTTTATCAAAATTTATAAATAAAAAATTGGTAAGAACCCCTTACCATTGGAGATGCTCTAAGTTCTGCTACATGTTTATCTGTGAAGCGAGTCAAATAAGGATCTAGGATTTGAACATACCAAATCTTCAGATTTGTGACTAGTCCAACCCAATGTGACTCTCCCCACATCATCGGGGTATATATGATTTCCACATCTTCTACCCACTGCTGGCCTGGTTTGTTGACAATTTCACTGAATTGGGGATCCCATCTAACACGGTTTTTGTTTCTGGCCACATTGAAAGAACAGTAATTAACTTGTAAGAGGTCCGTTAACCTTCGAGAAATGAAAGTAGCACATTCGTGTGCAAGAACAACAACATGCCTTTCGCATATGAATGTCATCAAAACGTCCATGTGCTGCATGATTTTCCAAAATGTGTTTATTGTTGTGGATCTATGAAAATTACTATTAGGCTTGAGGATATGTACCAGATTGGTAACCAAATGGTTCCTCTTAGCAAGTTGAAGTAAGAATGTGTGTCTGATGACAAATTGATTAGCTGCTGTGTGTTCCCTGCGAGTACAGGATAATTCAGTTTACTGTAGACATGTTACCCGTTTACGTTGGTACGCATTATTGTGAAGATAACTTACATCTGCACATTAGCTTCTAGAATTTGCTTGAACATGATGAAATCATTGTCACCAATGGTTGGTAAGAGGCCATCAGGGTCGTGCCGTGGTTTAGAAAGCAGAAGCTTGGCAATTTGAACAAAACTTTGAGAATTAATCTGGGGCTGGGACACGGTAGCAGGTGAGCCGACAATTGGACTAGGAACCCGTACATGAGTTACATTATCATTGGCTTCAGCTGAACCTAAATTAGCAGCGTTATCTACAGTGTGTTGCTCTTGCAGGTGCTCTGCCGTCACAGTTTGTGGGGCCACTGAGTGCAGCAGGGCAGTGAAATTCAGAGGCACTGAATCGTCAATCTGCATGAGGTAATAATTGGATTCATGGGGACACATTAGGCACGATAAAAAAACATGGTGAACCAAAAATGGTCTATTTGTAATAATATGTCGATAAAATACATTTGGCCCTGCCTCATTGGGGAGTTGGTCTGTTTGATGAACATATGATGCGTATTGTGATGCGATATCAGCAATTATGTCCATTGGGGATCTGTCCATTTCGCCATCGACACTCATTCCTGTAGGATCTGTGTAGTCACCCTTGTTGGTTGAGACTGTGTACGATTGTCTACGTTAGCTTCATCCTGACACATAAAAGAATGTTGAGGTAAGATAATGGTTGCTACTGCTGGATGTGAGTGGAAATCTTGTCCACCAATTTCATCAAGATCCATGACAAATGGTCTATAAGAAAGTTATCAGTTGTTCGCGCAAAACAAATATGGACATAATTGGAATATGTATACCTGGAATGGGCTGGTACTATCCATGGGATCGTCTGTTGGTGTTGCATCCTGCAGCAAGTACCAAATAATAGAGTATATGATAGTAACATTAAATGGTAAGAGAAAGGTTATTAGAATTTGACGTCAGTGCAACTTCAATATGATCCACCACATATAGTACAAAAATATGTGTCCATTCATTCCATGGATACAAAAAAGGAACATAATATGAATATGTATACATGTGATGGGATGTACTATCAATGGGATCGTTTGATGGTGTTTCGTCCTGCATGAAGTACAGTAAAATATAGGTTATGATTGTAGCAATAATAGGTAAGAGAAAGATTGTTAAATTTGGACGTGACTGCAAATCCTGAAATCGCTTACAGTATGATATACTAAATCTGGTACAGAAAACAATGTTCACTTATTCAAGTGTGACATCAGGAAGAAAGTGAGATTCTGCATACCTAGGATGGGATTGTATTATCCATGGGAGAGTTTGCTACTGCTTCATCCTACAGCAGTAACTTTAAGGGTACAATACAATATAATAGAGCATGTGATTGTATCAATAAAACGTAGGAGAATGAGTGTTAGATTTGAACGTCACTGCAAATCCTGAAATCAGTGTAATTATGATCCAAAACATTTGGTACAGAAAACAGTGACCACTTGTTCTAACATCGGGAGAAAGATGGGGGTCTGCATACCTGGGATGGGATTGTACTATCCATGGGAGCGTATGATAATGTTTCATCCTGCATCAATAACTTTAATTTATGAAAATAATCCTCATATGTTTGGATGCTGAAGAATTGTTGAGTGTCGTGTGGGTGAACCTGAGTGTGGAAAGTAGAAAGCATGAGATGTAGTATAGTTAACGAATCATTAATGTAAACAACCCTTGATTGTAACCTGAGGTGAAGAAGTTTCCGGATCCAGTGATCGCTCATGGCAGTGGTTTATCCTGATATTGAAAAGGAAATTGAAGATTTCCAAAAATATAGTGTTAAACTCAGACATTATGACAGTTGTATAGCCGATGTAATAACCTGATTTAAAGGTGACTTATGATTGACAGGTCCGAAGAAGATTGTCTCATGTTTTTTTTCTGCAAATGTGACTCGAAGACCGATTGGAAAGTTTGCCAAAACTTTTATTCTTCTCGCTCATCAACTGACTTTCAATGCAGGCAGTCCTGGCTGTCAGTTGTTTAACTTGTTGAACAAGATCAAGCAAGGTACTGTCTATAGGAATATTTGAGGAGGAAGTTGTTTCAACGAGCTTGGTGCGATAGTCATGTATTCCACGTTGCTTTTTCCGAGATGAGCGTTTCTTACACTTCGCATAACTTTTTCTGACTTTGAGTTCTTGGTCCTTCACTACTCTATTTGTTCGGGGGACAATGTGTTTTTTGTGAGCCGTTTTTGATTTGTTGGATTTGGGAACAATCATAGGCAAATAGTTGTCTCCACCATGCCAATCTGATTTCTTGAACACACGGCCTGCCTTGATGAGACACTCCATGTACAACACTTCTTTTTATCTTTAACTTCATCACCCCACTCTCCTCATCCGTCCTCTGTGGTGTCGGAGTATTGAATGATAGGCTGAACAACAAGCTGCTAAAGAAGATGTTATATGAGATAGTTTACTATAATAAATGATGGTTAACAACAGGGGAATTAGGAAATACATTTGGATTGTTCTCCACAACAATAACGTCCTTCAGTGTTATACCAGTCTGTTGGGGGATTCCAACACCAGAAACAGATAGGATGGTGGCCTGGTCCGATGTGCTTGGACTCCTAGATAGCGAGGATGGAATGGAATGAAACGCTAGTAGCTGTAGGACCAAAGGAAAACCTTGCATGCGAAGATTTCTGTTGCAGTTGATGTCGGAAAACTAACACGGCATCTTCGCACTTGGCGGGGACCCTCTTCCTGGGAATCATCGATGAAATGGTCCGTAAGAATGATTCTCTTCCCCAAGGGAAGGAACATAATGAAGGGATGTCATCCAACATCTTTACATACTTAAGTGTGGGCATGTGGGTTTGTTGAGTATCTACTAGAACTCCATCCACAATAAGTAATAAGGCTAAACAAAGTTTCTGCGGACCGGGGATCGTAGTGTCTACCAACATTGCGGATATGTATGCTAGTGTTGCTTGTGCATCACCTCCAATACATTTTTCCCAACATCGATCTATGTGGTCAGGATCAACTGATGCCTGGAAATATGGGTCGTATTCTTCGGGGAATACACCACAAGGCAAACCGGTTAATTTACCAAACTCTGCAAGTGAATATTGTAGAGGGTGTCCACCCAAAACCGTCCACATCTCATATTTCTTCATTGTGACGAGTTGTCTTGTAAGAAGAGCGTGGATCAATTTCCCAGAAATGGGACATCTAGAAACATGGATGTCGAATAGTTTACCAAAGCAAGAGTCCTTTACAGTTTCGAACTCTGTTGTGCCTCTTAGTGCATCGTGAATGAATTTAAGAATGTCTAACTTTGAGTAGACATTTAGGCGGTTGCTGGGGTATCTATCAATGGCATAATTAAAGCCGCGGCGGGAGAAGGAAGTCCCCTTCTGAATTATCGTCGGAGCCTAGAAAACACGATTTCAGTGAGATAATCGCACATTAAGCTATGCAAAAAAACATTCAATGAAACCTAAGAAAAAAGGGAGATATTTGATACCCGGCATGGCAAAAACTACAATAAATGGGTTTAGGGGAGGTGGGATGCCGATGAGCAGAAGATAGAACATGCAGAGATAGAGGATGAAAAACGGAAAAACGAGAGCTGGAACTGGGAGATTTGCGAAGACGGATGTTGTGCCGCCGATAAGAGGAGAGTATTTTCTAAAAATCAATTACGTGATTTTTAGTCGGAAGTTATGTCGCCGGCGATGAGGATAATTTCTTCAAAATTTTACGAATTTGGGAATAGATCTAATATCTTTTGGGAAAAAATTTAAAATGTAAGTAAAAGAAAAAAGTAGAAATTAAATGAAAAAAAAGTTAACCATGAGAAAGGGATAGTCAGGGTTTAGCCTCCCGCAAAGTTTCAATTAAGTTTGTAGCCACACGAAACTTTGACCTTTTCTTCAGGCATACACAAACAAAATTTGTCAATGTATAACCACACATAAACTTACATCTCGGGGTTTAACCCCATCTCCGTTTACTGTAAACGGTTTCCGTCAAATCCAGCTTCTAAACCGGATTAAAATTAAATTAAACCAATTTTTATTAAACCAATTATTTTTTAATCAGCTCCTCCATCTTCTCCGTACATCAACACCGTCACCGGAATCACTTTCTCGACTCCAATTTCGATCGATCCCAAAATCAATACTATTCGAAAATCCACAATCCACAATCCACCTGGAAAATAAATCGATCCCAAAATCAATCCTATTCGAAAATCCATTCCCAAACTTAAAAATCCCCAATTCGATTTATGGTTTGCGATGAACCCTAAGTCCTCAATCTGAAAAGCCAAATTGAAACACAAAACAAAAGACGAATTCCTTTTGTTTGAGGCTGTCTCGACCATCCACTCTCTTTGATTCAGCCCTAACAGATACTGGCTGTGTGTTGCAATAGAGAACAGCATTAAGATCTGGGATCTTGAGAGTAAGAGTGTTGTTGAGGATTTGAAGGTTGATTGCATGGCCGAGGCAGATAAGTCTGATGGTGGCGTCGGAACTGGTAACCAGAAGAAGGTATGTCCATTATTCATATGGTTTTTCGATAGTAATTGGTCCTCCTCTGCTCGTGAAAATCACATTGATTATTTTGGTGAATGTTCTAAGTCCAACTGAAGTGGACAATGGATAATTTCTGTTAGGTCTCCCGTGTATTTGAAAAATAAATTTTGAAATTTTGTTTAGAAGTTCTTTACTTTGATTAATTTCTCATTAGAGACCTGAGTGAAATTCTTAACTTTGATTATTGAGATTGATGATGTTTCAAATGGGATTGATGATATTGATGATATACTAAAATTGTGAAATGTACATTGCAGGTGATCTACTGCACAAGCTTGAACTGGAGTGCAAAGGTCATGATTTTTGGTTGCAAATTACACATTTGTGATCTTGGAATTGGTTTTTTAAGGGTTCAATTGCCACGGGATATGACTGCAACCGACTCATCACCGTGACGACGAGGAGGAGGAGGAGCTGAGCATCACCGTGACGGGACACAGCCTCGGCGGCGCGTTGGCGATACTGAGCGCGTACGACGTGGCGGAGATGGGACTGAATCGGAGTCGGGAAAGTGATTCTGGTGACTGTGTGTGTGATTTCTGATTAAAACCCATCCACGGTAAAGTGATTCCGGTGACGGGAAACTGGATGGGGGAGCTGATTAAAAAGTAATTGGTTTAATAAAAATTGATTTAATTGGTTAACTAAAAATTGGTTTAATTTAATTTTAATCCGGTTTAGAAGTTGGATTTGACGGAAACGATTAACAGTAAACGGAGATGAGGTTAAACCCCGAGATGTAAGTTTATGTGTGGTTATACATTGATAAAGTTTGTTTGTGTAGCCTGAAGAAGAGGTCAAAGTTTCGTGTGGTTACGGACTTAATTGAAACTTTGCGGAGGGTTACACCTCGACTACCCTAAGAGAGATATAATTAAAATGCTGGGTTAAGGAAATAGAGGGTATTAATGTCATTTTGCCCATCAAAAGTGCCTATTTGTGTTAAATTTCTGATGAAAGTGCTTCAGATGTAAATCTCTCTTTATTAAACGGCAACTTAACAAAAACATTGTACTGAACCCAGTAAAAGCCCATATTTAATTGCTTCCGGCCTAATACAAACAAAACGAGGATAAATAAAACAAAACGCCAAAGTCGCGGCTCAATTCTCCGTCGTTGCCAAACACTTTTCTCTGCTTCGCCGGAGAAGTCTATTCGAATTTTGACGGGTAAGTCTTCTATGCTCCGGCGTTATGAATTATTGGCCGTGAGTGATGCGAATTTTACCGTTTTCCGTTTCCAACCTAATTTTTTTTTTAAAAGAAAATCGATTCCTATTTTTATCATCGCTTCAAGCGATTAACGAACTCTACAAGGAAAATAGATAGATATCATCTGAAATTCAATTGGTTAAGTTGTTTATGCTTTGTCTCGGTGGTTTTTATTAAGATTTCGCAACAAAGTATTAAGCTTTCTAGAGAGGGAAGAGGGTATAGAAGGACGAATCTTGTGGAGATTGATACTTTAGGAATTTCTAGTTCCTCTCTGAAAGTTAAATACTTGTTCATGTTGTTGTTGTCTTTACGGTTTTTTTTTTTTTTGTACGAGTGATATATTTTGAAGGTTTTACAAGATGGATATAATCTCACTGTTGCTATTTGATAAGTAAGAGACCTATTAAGTAATAACGATTTCCCTTTGTTGCTATCGATGCCGAATCCTTCTCTTAGTATTTTGCGTAGTGAAGATGCCAGAAGCCAAAATTGAAGGGACAGTTTGTGAAGATAGGATTAGTGAGTTGCCAGAAGATTTGCTGGTAATGATATTGGGTCTTGTCCCGACAAAATACGCAGTGGCTACCATGTTTCTGTCGAAACGATGGCTCTCTATTTGGACGATGGTACGTACACTAGAGTACAAAGACAGCAAAGAGGAGAAGGATGATAATGATGAAAGCAAAAAGAGCGTATGGTGGTTTCTTGACAAATCATTGCAACTCCACAAGGCGCCTGTAATAGACGAGTTGTGTATAAAACTCGGTCCAGGGTGTCCTACTGATGCTGATGTCGGAAAATGGGTTGCAAATGCTGTTGGTCGCCTCGTGATTAGTCTATATTTCGAGCTACTCTGGTCCGCAGATCCAACCAGCTTGCCCGAGAGCCTTTATTCCTGCAAATCGCTCCAGCAACTGGATCTCTCTCACAAGATTCTCGTGGATTTCCCTTCTTCTTCTTGCCTCCCATCACTCTTAGTTCTTAGAATGTCCTATGTGGTGTATAAAGACGAGGCTTCTCTCGTTAGGTTCCTATCAAGCTGCCCTGTTCTTAAGATTTTGGTCGTGGAACGAAACAAGGAGGACAATGTGACAAAGTTTATTGTGAAAGTGCCTTCTTTATGTTACTTATTGTATAGAAATTATATCTCACTACCAGAGGACAATGATGCAGTAGACACCGGTAGGTGTTTGGTTATGGATACTCCGGCCTTAGAAAAGTTTATCATCACTGATTATTCAAGAGACTCTTGCTCGGTAGAGAATATGCCTTGTCTCAAGGATGCTTATATCAATGTTCAGTCTTTCCATGGTAGTAACAAGTTCACAAGATCTCTTTCCTCGGTCTTGTCTCTTGAGTTGTATTTTACCAATGAAGTGGTAGATCTCTTTATCTATCGATCGCTTGTCTAGTGTGATCACATTGTTGCATTTACTTACGTTGTTGTTTGTTTTGTCGCAGGTTATACGTTGTAGCACCATCAACTTCTCTCAAATTATAAAGTTAAGAATATGTCCAAAAGAATCAGATTGGTTGGAACCACTTATGCGTTTACTTAAAAATGCTCCAAAACTGAAAAATCTTACGGTTGATTGTGTATGTATCCTCTTTCTCTCCTCTTTTAGCTTTGATGGACTAAAAATACTAGTCCAATTTTGCTTAATATAGCCATCATTGCTTCACAGGAATTTAGCTATAAACCCGAGGATCTCCCACTTTCATGGAACCAACCGAGCACTGTTCCCGGATGCTTGTCGTCACATCTCGAAATATTCGAGTGGAATGAATATGGGGATACAATAGAAGAGGACGAATTCTTGACATACATCCTTGCTAACTCTAAGTGTTTAAAGACTGCAACAATCT
Organism: Eutrema heterophyllum; assembly: GCA_002933915.1. NCBI lineage: Eukaryota > Viridiplantae > Streptophyta > Magnoliopsida > Brassicales > Brassicaceae > Eutrema > Eutrema heterophyllum. The sequence goes on along the minus strand of PKMM01011750.1, from coordinate 135,591 downwards.
CCTTGAGACCCACTGTCGATATTCTTGAAGAACAAGACTTGATCATCGAGGAGTTGAAAGATATTCCTAGGGTTTCACCAGTATCCCAGCTTTTGTTCAAAAGAATTGTTGAACCTATTGATTCTTTTGTTTGAATGAACTCTTTAGTTTCGGGAAAATTGCTCAAAAAACAACTTTTTAATAAACCGAAAAATACTTCAATTGAACAACACTGCGAACCAGCAATTGAGATCTGTACCACTCACTGTCCCCATTAATAATAGTTGAGGAGCAAAAGATAGATGTTACAAGAGGCAAACGAAAGAAAGAGGACTCCATGTGTTACTAAGAGTCAAGATTTTAATTTTGGGTGGGTTTAATTGTTAGATCAGATTAATACCGAGACACGAGACGTTGCTGTCGAATTGTTATGGAGTTAAATTATGGTGTTGGCGTTGGTTACTTATTAAATCGGGTCTGGTTATTTAATTAAATCTCCTAAATTAACTTAAACCTATTAAACTGTGACTTTGGATTATTTTAGGATTAGCTAATTAAATCAGAATCAAGGAATTGTTGTGGATTTAATTAATAACCGATTTATTTTGGGTTTGGGTATTTATCCGAGAATAACAAACTAATTTAAATCGTGTTTTATTAATTGTAAATCAATGCAGTCTGAATTTGTTGCTGAACCGGAATCCCATTACATTCAATTCCCGAGACCTCAATCCAATTTGCTAAGTGAGGAACAAGATTGTGTTTTCCCTATATACCCGTTCATCTCCGTTATTCGTTTAGTCTATTATTAAACCAGACATACCTACGAGTTACATATAAATAAGTAACACCTATTTGTTTATGTATTATTATATAATAATTATATATAAATAGTTATGTATATATGTATCACCTAGAATTATTCCTTAATTAAAGGAAAAGAATATTGTTGTGTGTAGGAGTAAATGCACATTGAATGTTTAAATGTAGGAGTAAAGTGGTTTTATTGAAAGACGGTTTGAATTGAAATGAAGACTTGTTGGTTATTTCCGGTTAAATGTTGGTTTTTTGTTGTATAAGTTAACATGTGACATGCCGTCTAAAGGAAGTTAAAAGATGGGTGTTACATGAACCACTCATTGTCCCATTAGTAATAGTTGAGGGGGAAAAGTTAGATTGTGACACCCCGACCCGCCTCGTTCAGGCTGGATCAGTGAGTCGTTAGTGTTGATCAGCTAAAAACTATTTTCTTTTATCAAATCCACCAACACCTTCCTTAGATATCAACTTCCAGGGCTTTTCTAATCTGCAAGGAGAGAGGGGTGAGTAATTCGGGAAGAGATTACCCAGTGAGACTGCAACCGCGAGTCCCGCACACATGCAAACAACACATATAGTTCTTAGTATAAGGCTAAGACGACCATGCAAACACTGTGTCCTAAAGACACACATACAACACACAATAGAGTCCTAAATGGGCTCTTTCACCCCACACTTGGGCTCTTTCACCCCGTGATTACACGCCACACAGGTGAGACGTCCCTCGGATGGTCACTGCAGTTTCTAAAGGATGCCCCTCTCATTGGCTCGTCAGCCCGGCCGGTTATGGTTCCACCCAGCATCATAACCGTCGGTTATGGTTCCACACAGCATCATAACCGTCACAACATGATCAGAGCTCGTCAGTCCGGTTATGGTTCCACACAACGTCATAATCGTCACGACTCGGTCACAACTCATCAGTCCGGTTATGGTTCCACACAGCATCATAACCGTCACGACTTGATCACTGTCCAAACACACAATCTGTCAAGCAGGGACTCCCAACCCCACTTGCAGCTCCTAACACGGCACACAGCCACATGTGCCTTACGCACACTACCATTCTCATTCACAATCACTAACCAAGCAAACATGCATCTCAATCAACAATCAAGACATCATTCGGTTTATCCTTTCCTAACATGCTAGGTTCATAAATGCATTCATATACTCATATATATATATATATAATCATATAACCACACAACAAGCAAATACATATCACTTATGAAGTATGATCCGTAGGTATGATCGGCTTAATCCTAGACTAAGCATCACACTACGCCACCACTACAAAAAAAGTCTACATTGATAGCAGAATACGATAGCTCGTTTTACTGTTTTGCTATCGTAGATGTGTTAAAAATTTCCAAACAATACGATAGCATTAGATAAACCTTATTATAGATTTTAACTAAGCGGGAACCTGAAATTATGTTTTCCGCCAAACACTTAGCCATTTCCCTCTTTCACCCATTTACCTCTTTCAGCTTTGACATTTCCCTCTTTCTCTTAGAACCCTAAAACGAATTCAGAGACGAATTTGCTTCTCCCCGCCTCGAATCAGCTACGAATTCGCCGCATCCGCCATTTAAGCTCGCCTGTTGTAGGTCGCCGCCATAACTGAAGCTCTCGCCGGCCCTAATTTCGCAATCTCCGTCGATAATGGGCTCAAATCGAAGGCATGTATTTTTGCTTCGAATTCTCCTTTGCTTTTTATGTACCCACATTTCTTTCACTCAAGAAGTCTTGATTTTTAACAACATTTTCCTAGGTTTTTAGTTGTACTAATTTTGATTTTACGGATCTGGTATTCACATTTCTTTCATTCAAGAAATTTTGATTTCGATTTTATGTACCCACATTTCTTTCATTCAAGAAGTCTCTTATACTGAAGATGCATCTGTTATATGTAGTCAATTTGTTTTGTCAAAGATTAATGCACATATAAACTAGATCTACAACTATCATTGTCTTGTTCCCTTATACTCACTCTGTAATTTTGTTTTGCAAGTGTTGGTGAGTGCAATAACGGGAAACTGAGGCTTTTCTTTGGCTCTTATCACAGCACAGGTTTGTACCATCTCTCTACTTTACTGTGCTTGTTAGATTATGTCTTCAGTTTGGTTGAATGTTGGTTTTGCTTTGTTTGGTGTCGTGCTTTACATGTTTATATGCGTTTGACAAAGTGTTCTTCTCTGAGATTGAATGATTGAAAATGTTTATACGATTTTATTATTTAAGGACAAGTTAATTGTTATTTGTCTGAATATTGAGTCACTGTGTGTTGGAGAAAAATGTTTCTTTAACTATGAAATGGTTCTTTATGCTACTAAAGGTTTCATTTATGGTTCTAACAGATAATGGTGGACAAAGCATGGGTGCATCTTTGCAGGTAACAAATTTATTTGTAACCGTTAGGTTTGAGTAGTTGTTTATAGACTCACTTGTTTCTTTCTTGTTTGTCTTCTCATTTCATTTCAGAGTTGATCCTGCTTATGAGAGAGGAGCTTTGAAATTTGTAAGGGATGTTTCTGAGGCTTTGGGTGGGATAGATATGATCGTATGCCCTTGTATTGACTGTCGAAATATAGATTGGCACAAGGGCAGTGTTGTAGTTGATCATTTGGTCACAAGGGGAATGGATGAGGCTTATAAGATGAGGTCGGATTGGTATCTGCATGGAGAGTTGAATTCAGTGGATGAAAGTGAAAGCAAATCTCGTCAATGGAATGACGAGATATTTGGGTTATATCAAGCTGCAGAATTTATGGATGAAGAGTTTACTAGTAAGGCTGACTTGGGTGATATTGCTGAGGGTGAGGACAAGAAAGAAGACGAGTTCCTTGCAAAGCTTGCAGATGCTGAGACACCATTGTATCCGAGTTGTGTTAACCATAGCAAGCTGTCTGCAATTGTATCATTGTTCAGACTTAAGACACAGAATGGGTGGTCTGATAAGAGCTTCAATGATCTGCTAGAAACATTGCCTGAGATGTTACCAGAGGATAATGTGTTGCACACATCACTGTATGAGGTGAAGAAATTTTTGAAATCATTTGATATGGGTTATCAGAAGATTCATGCCTGTGTTAATGACTGTTGCTTATTCAGGAAGAGGTTCAAGAAGCTCGAGAAATGTCCAAAATGCAAGGCTTCAAGATGGAAGACTAATATGCACACTGGTGAAATAAAGAAAGGTGTCCCACAGAAGGTATTGCGCTACTTTCCACTTATTCCAAGGTTGAAGAGAATGTTCCGGTCTGAGGAAATGGCCAAGGATTTAAGGTGGCACTCTAGTAACAAAAGCAGTGATGGAAAACTTCGTCACCCTGTGGATTCTGTGACATGGCATCAGATGAATGCCAAATATCCTTCCTTTGCGGCTGAAGAAAGGAACATGAGGCTTGGACTTTCCACAGATGGATTCAATCCATTCAATATGAAGAATACAAGGTATAGTTGCTGGCCTGTTCTGCTTGTTAACTACAACTTGCCACCTGACTTATGCATGAAGAAGGAGAATATCATGCTTTCGTTGTTGATTCCTGGTCCTCAACAACCTGGTAATAGTATAGATGTCTATTTAGAACCTCTCATTGAAGATCTAAACCATCTGTGGAACAATGGAGAGGTAACTTATGATGCCTTTAGTAGATCAACCTTTACTCTTAAGGCAATGCTGCTGTGAACAATAAGTGATTTTCCAGCGTATGAGAATCTTGCAGGCTGCAAAGTGAAGGGTACAATGGGCTGTCCGTTATGTGGGAAAAATACAGATAGTATGTGGTTAAAGTTCAGCAGAAAACATGTCTACATGTGCCACATAAAGGGTCTGCCACCAACGCATAGTTTTAGGAGAAAGAAGAAGTGGTTTGATGGAAAAGCTGAACAAGGGAGAAGAGGAAGAATATTAATAGGGAGTGAAATTTCTCAAAACCTGAGAAATTACAACAATGACTTTGGAAACTTTAAAAGATCTGCAAGTAAGAGAAAAAGGACTGAGTGTACTGAGTTAGGTTCTGATAGTGAGGACTCATCCAGTGAATCAGAAGAAGAAGAAGAAGTACAAGTTGATGAGGATGAGTTATCCAGATGGAAGAAGAGGTCAATATTTTTCAAGTTACCTTACTGGGAGGTAAATGGTTAATGTCATCTGCTTCTTTTGTTTTCAGAATTTGTCAATTAAGCTTTGTTTAACTTTTTTTTTCTGTTTGTGTTTTGATTAGGAACTCCCGGTGAGGCATAACCTAGATGTAATGCATGTGGAGAGGAATGTGGCTGCAAGTATACTTTCTACATTGTTGCACTGTGGGAAATCAAAGGATGGTCTTCCGGCTCGTAAAGATCTGGAGGAGCTTGGTATTAGGCAGGATTTGCACGCTACCACCAAGGGAAAAAGAACTTATCTTCCTGCAGCACCGTGGTCTTTGTCCAAGACAGAGAAGAAGATTTTTTGCTGGCGACTATTTGACTTCAAAGGCCCTGATGGTTATTGTTCTAACATATCAAGAGGAGTATCATTAGATGACTGCAAAGTCACAGGTCTGAAATCACACGACTACCACGTGTTAATGCAGCAGCTTCTACCCATTGCACTAAAAGGGTTGTTACCTAAAGGTTCTAGGGTAGCAATTTTACGTTTATGTGCGTTCTTCAATCACTTGTGCCAGAGAGTTATAGACAAAGAGTAGCTTTTGGTTATGGAAGCAGAGATTGTTGAGACTATGTGCTTGTTTGAAAGGTTTTTTCCACCAAGTTTCTTTGACATCATTGTCCATTTGACTGTGCATCTAGGAAGGGAAGCCCGGCTTGGTGGACCAGTCCATTTTAGATGGATGTACCCATTTGAGAGGTATTATATATTTTTATTGTTTTAAATTGACTATTCTGTTGCTAATCTATATGTCCTCACATATTTCAGGTATATGAAAGTTCTTAAAGACTTTGTGAGAAATCCTGCAAGGTCAGAGGGGTGTACTGCTGAGTCCTATCTAGCTGAGGAATGTATCCAGTTTTGCAGTGAATTTCTAAAGAAGACAACAAATGTACATGAGAAAGTAGATAGAAACATGGAGTATGAGAACAACTCAATCTTAGAGGGTCGTCCAATATCCACAGGGACTACAATTACTCTTACTGAAATGGAGAAGAAAGTAGCACATCTTGCTATCATCCAAAACATGGCTATAGTTGAGCCTTATGTAGAGTAAGTATCATATTCTCTATATGTGAAGTTCATTTGTCTTTTTTTTTTATGAATAACATTCTGACTCCTTTTCTAATTTTCTATCTTTTACAAGTGAGCATCTGCAATATTTACAAGACTCAAATGAAAGATGCCGACGTGATGCATCAATGTTATGGAGTATGCATACAAAGAATTTTGCATCTTGGCTGAAAGAACATGTTAGTTATATGTTCTTACAAGTTCTCTTTTTATGGTAGGCCTACTGTATAGGTGTTTGACTTGTTTTAACTTATTAGGTACCTCTTGATTCTACAGAACATGAAGAAACACTAAAGTGGTTAGCTTATGGTCCACGTTGTTCTGCAAGGTCGTATACAGGCTATATAGTCAGTGGGCAACGGTTTCACACAATATCAGTGGATAGAAAAAGTCAGAATAGTGGGGTTTATTATGAGGCTACATCAGTTTGTAGATCTAGTGCAAAAGACGCATCACATGTGGTTGATTTGGTATCTTACTACGGGAGAGTAACTGACATCATTTTGCTGGACTACAATGTCTTCTATGTTCCTCTATTCCGGTGTCAGTGGGCAGTAAAGGGAAATAGAGTGAAGATTGAGGATGGTTTTACACTAGTTAACTTGAATCATAGTCAAGCCTCCTTTTCAAGTGATCCTTATATAATACCATCTCAAGCAAAACAAGTGTTTTACTCAAGGGAAAACGAGTCATCAAATTGGTATGTTGTAATGAAAGGTCCTACAAGAAGATACAATAAGGAAGATACTCAAGAGGGGAATGCAGACATTGGGCCATTGCCATCAAATATAGACATGGATGTTGACATCGATGAAGCTGCAAATGCCAGAACAGATTGTGAAGGCATATATGTGTGAAATGCAGTGTTTCTTGTTGTGTGCTGCTTTATTGTTTGATTGTTCTGTGCACTTTTTTATGAGTTGACTTAACTCTTTCTCTTGTAATTTTTTCAGGTGAATTGAAATGGGACGGCCAAAGAACAACAAGAGAGGGAAAAAAAATAGGCAGAAGGACAAAAAAGCAGCCGATGAAGTTGAGTATGTGGGTCCAGTTGTAAGAGGTGATGGCCATGTGATATATCATGGTTTTTACCCCTTTTAAGCCATGATATAGGTCCGTTTTATAGAGTCTTTCTACTATTTTGCAGTGTTTTAGAGTCTTTTACAGGTTTTAGCACGTTTAGAGCATAATTGGAGCTTTCTGGAGTATTTTGGAGCAAAACAGAAGTTCGTGTAGCTGAGTACCCGATTTGAAGCCCTTGTATCGATACTGATACCATGAAGGAAGGAAGCGCCTCACTGCCCGAGTATCGATCGATACTACTTAGGTATCGGTCGACACCGTCGACCATGGGGAAGGAAACGCGACTTTTATGAAGAGTTGAAGAATTGCAAAATTGCCCAAAAAACTTTATTACTTACAATTTAGCCCAAAACGTGTTTTAGGAGTTTAAATTAGGGTTTTCAGCCACTTTGGCCAGGACGTTCTGGCTAAGCTTTATTCTTATTCTTGATACTCTGAGAGAGTATTGTTATAGGGTTTTAGAGAGAGACAATTCTGAATCCCTTGTTTCTTATTGATTTCTTTTATGCAATTCTATTCATCTATGATTTCTGCTTCATTGATCATGTCTGAATAGATCCACTTTAGGTTCAGGGTTCTCATAAGGGTTTTCTTTGAATGTTAGGTTAATTAGTTAATTAGGATTCACCATATGAATTAGTTATTCACCATAGGTTGTTCTCATAGGTAATTCTAGGTTGACGAATCTGGAACTTAGATCTTAGGATAATTGATTAGGCACGAGAGTGCGATTAATTACCTGATATAACCTAGGGTGAGCAAAATAACTATTCGCAAAGAGATTTGGTTTAGTTGTTTTGTGAACAAATCAAACTTGAAATAAAATCTGGTTTAGACTTTATGATTCGCAAAGAGATTTGGAATTCTATGATTTAGACTTAGATAGTTTTCGCAACGAGAGTTGGTTAGCTATACTTTAGTGATTTGAGTTCAAGAACAGCGCTACATCTGAATCATGTTAGTTAGTTTATCTACATTCATTAATTTCCTGAGAAATACCCTGAGCCTATCTTCTTTCTCATTGATTCACAACTTGTTTAATTTACGCTCTCGCATTTAATTTCATTGTTTGGTTTAGCTTAATTCGAATATATATAGTCTATTGTGCGATATCTGGAGTTCTTGTGTTCGACCCCTACATATACTACAACAACTGCTTTAGTACTTATATGGTATTAATTTGAGCATATCAAATTTGGCGCCGTTGCCGGGGACTCAATTTCGCCATTAGATTTTAGCTAAGAATTTTGTCTAAATCGTAGAGTATCAATCGACACCCTAGTGGTATCGGTCGATACCCGTCGCGTTTTTTCGGTTACTTACGTTCTTGACTTTCGTGTTTCAGGTGCATGCCTCTTCGTGAAACCAGAAGGAACAAGAACACTCAGCTAGTTAATCTTTCCAACGAGGAACTAGCACTTTTGGAACGCACAAAAAAGAGAGCAAAGAAGCCAGTAGAGATGAACAATCCAGTGGTATTAGTTCGTGATGATGCTGGAGCTTTCAGAGACCAAGATGGTCATTTGTGTAATGAAGCTGGACAACGACTTGATGGTGAGGGAAACATCATAATCCCTCCAGTAGCTGTCGATGAGATTGTCGCGCGGGCTGCGCGCAACAACGAGGTGAATGATGGGAATGCTGTGGTTAATCGTGCTAGGACGCTTTGAGAGTACAACAGACCCGATCATTTCTATGCCAATCGGTCTGCGATTCGTATTCCCACTTTTCAGAGGAATGATTTTGAGCTGAAGCCTGCATACTAAACACTTGTGGGTCAGCACCATTTTCATGGTCTTCCTCATGAGCATCTCATGGATCACATTGAGAGGTTCGAGGACTTGGTCACTAGCATCAAGTATAATGGAGTGTCCTACGACAACCTGTTCTCTAAGCTTTTCCCATACTCTCTTGGTGGGGATGCAGCTTACTGGCTGAAGCAATTGCCACCTGGATCATTGACTACTTGGGAGGAGACTAAAAATGTGTTCCTGAACAACTTTTATGATGATGCGAGATCCGAAGAGCTCAGGAACAAGATCTCCCAGTTTTCTCAAGGACCAACTGAAGCGTTTAAGGCTGCTTGGATCAGATTCAGGTCATATTAGAGGGATTGTCCACATCACGGGTTTACTCAGGTTCAGTTGCTGGGTATTTTCTTCAGAGGGATAGATTCGAGGTATCAAATGGCTTTGGATGCTGCGAGTAATGGGAATTTCAACACCAGGTATCCAGACGATGTTTATGTGCTGATTGAGAACTTGGCGTCTAGCAATAGCACCAAGAATGCTGATTTCGAGCGGAAGAAGCAAGCTGGGGGAGTTGATGGATCGTAGATTGCTGAAGTTCAAGCTAAGCTAGATTCAGTGCACAATCTCCTGATGGGTAAGACGAAGAAAGCTATTCACTTTGCTGATGAGGATGAAGTGAAAGGTGTTAACTACATTGGTGGTGCTGGATTTCAAAGTCAAAGATATCAATACCCACCTCACCCACCCAAAACTCCTGAAAGCAAAGTTGAATCTATGCTTGAACAGATTCTTCAGGGACAGCAGAAGATGACATTGGATTTCAGTGGGAAGATGGATGCCTTGTATGCAGATTTGAATGGGAAAATCGAGGCTCTCAGTACTAGCCACATGATGTTGGAAACTCAGGTAGCTCAGGGTTCAGCAGGTGTCAAGGGAAAGATGGTTCAATCACAACATGGATACGTCAATGCAATCACTTCGAATACTGGAGAAGAGGTCACTGCAGTGGTAGAAAAGGGTGTTACTGCAGAAAATTTCGAATCTGTTGAAGATGACGATGAGAATTCTAGAAATCCCCGAGTATCGACCGATACTAGCCAATATCGATCGATACCAGTAGAAAATGCTCTTCATGACGTTTCAAAACCAAGAGTGTTGATCGACACCACTACCAGTATCGATCGACACTTATCTGAAGTGGCAACGCAGAAGCCCAGTATCGATCGACACTCATCGGGTGTCGGTCGACACCCCTCGCAGACTGAGCCAGAAACTGAGAAGACACATGAGTTGACGCCAGAGAGGGTTTACAAGCCTAAGGTGCCATACCCTCGACCACCTAGGCATCTCATGAAACCCATAACTGCGGAGAAGTTGCTAGCTTTTGAGAAGATGGTCAGGAGGATTCCCCGCACTATATCTTTTGAAGAAGCTTTTGAAAACCGTCCTTTGGAGTGTTACTTCCAAAACTGCAGAGAAACTGAGGAAGAGATCAAGACACTCTTCATCAAGGCCAGAAGTACACCACCTCCACTGAAGCAGTTGACTAAGAGAGAAGACCCAGGAAAATTTCCAGTTCCATGCTCCATCTCTGGAGTTGAATTCAAAGAGTCTCTCGTTGATTCAGGGTCTAGCGTCAATGTCATGTCAAGGGCAATTGCAGAGAGGTTGAGAATTGGTATTAGATCTGCTGAGATGACTCTGACATTCGCGAATTCTTCAACATCAACTCCATATGGTACCATCTATGATTTGCCTGTTAAAGTAGGAGATTGTCTGGTTCATACTGATTTTCAGGTTGTGGAGATGAGCGAAAATTCAAAAGTACCTTTGATTCCTAGAAGACCGTTCATGGCTACAGTTGGTGCATTTATAGACACGCCCAGTAAGAGAGTCTCCTTCTCATACATTGACAAAGAGGTCTCCTATAAAGCCATCCCTTCTGGAAGAGCTCCCAAACATATCTCTTGCATCACCATTGCTACAGGAGAGACGTTGATGGTTGATCTTTTGGAAGAGCCTTATGTTGAGCCAACTGTCATGGACATTCTAGATAGTCCTTGTGTCATCACCAAGAAAGACGTCAAAACAGCTAAGGCAAAGAAGAAGGTAAAGCGCAAATGAGTAAAAGGTGCTCCTTCTATGACTTTAATCCCTCAAAAGTGTGATGGGGATTCGATTGAATACAAGGTGAAGTGCAAAGGAACCTCAAAACCATTCTCCAAGGCTAGAATCATTCTTACTCCGGAGATGAGGAGAAAGGAAAAGAGGTTATAGAGAGCATGTTGGGTAGAACTATGAGTCTGCAAGTATCTAGCTGTGGAACTTGTATGGGAGTAAGCTCTCAACCTCGCTCTGACTAATCACCTTAGCAAAGTCAAGCTAATGACTGAAAACAAGCGCTTGGTGGGAAGCAACCCACTGGTAAGTTATACATAAGTTTTTCTATTATTTTTGTTTTTAATTTTTGGTTTTGTGTCTTGTGTCTTAACATGAAGCAGATTTAAAGGAGGAGTATCGACCAATACCAGTCCGTGTCGATCGATACCACAGTCGCGGAGAAAGAGCAGGAATCGGCCATAAGTATCGACCGATACTACATGGTGTCGATCGACACCGCGCGGGCAGGTAAGTTTTCTTTTAAAACCCTCAGGTTTTTCTTTCACTTCTTTCTTCTCCATCGATCGATACCGCCTCCTTTTAGTCTTCTTCTCTGTTTTCACATTTGTTTTTCTTTTTCTTTCTTTTCTTTTCTTTTTATTTTTTTCGTTTCTTTTGAACCTAGGTCAGCTTTAATTTTTTTTGTATTTGCACTCATGGATTTATGCTTGATTATCTTGTTGCTATTAACTTGTTTTTGAGTGTTCCTAACAGTGCTAACTTCTAACACTTTGGATCACTTTCCCTGGGTTAAGCAACTCGATGCCACTGATTTGAAATCAGTGTGTCGACATACAACTGGTATCGATCGACACTCATCACCTTCACAGGTAAGTTTTCCGATTTTCACAATCCACTTGGTTCATTCGTTTTCTTTCACTAAACTTAGGCTAGATAACACTGGGGACAGTGTTGTTTGAGTCTGGGGGAGGTAGTCGCTGACATTGTGTTTGTTTTTTTTAGAGTCAGTCGTTTTTGTGTCAAATTTGTTTTATTGAGTCAAAATTTTTTTGGAGATTATGATCATGTTCTTGAATCTACTGTTTTGACTTTGCTTCTAAGTGACCACTGTTACAGAATCAGTTACATATCGACTAATGAAAAATCCAAAGGCTGACCAGTTAACTAGAAGACACACATGTTTCCAGCATAGTTCTTTTAAAGCCTGAGCCAAATTTATGCACTTCATCGACGTGGTTAGTATTCATAGAGCTTGATTCCTCATTCATATCTGACAAAGGAACCCATGTGTAGAAAGTAATGGTATCTCTCTCCCCTATTATAAGTTAATAAATAAGAGCATAAAAGATGAAATGATTTTCTCCTAAGTAGAGGGTTAGGAATGTTTCCAGCGATCCCATTATTCTACTTGGTGAGGGATGATTACACAGAGGATTGGAAGCGAGGCTAGGATTTTCCTATGATGCCATTATTCGCCTACACCCTTTGATACATAGAGAGGGAAGAACCGGGGATTCGGTGGCAAACACCATCAATACTCGCGTCTCATACCTTGACGTGTATATGCGAATCTAAAAAAAAAAAAAAAAAAAAAAAAAAAAAAAAAAAAAGAGAACAAAATAAGAAATAAGTCTAGGGGAGAGAAAGTGATAAAAAAGTGTGAAATTGGGTGGTTCCTTGTCATGATATTGTATGAGAATGAATCTAGAAGGTTCTTGGTATTAATCACAGCGATGAAACTGGCGATGATGGGTTTAATTGAACAATGCTGCGAAATAATGTGTGTAGTCTGGGGAAGCTGCGAATGCCTAATGAGAAGTACATGGTGGTTAGTCTTGGAACTGGTTAGGTGACATTTGGGTGCTTGGGAAAATGGTCATTGCAATGTTTCAGGAATAGGTGAGTCTCCGTGTTTTCAAACCTCTTTCTCTGGTTTAGTCTTCTATTTGCTTGAGGGCAAGCAAAATGCTAAGTCTGGGGGCGTGATATATCATGGTTTTTACCCCTTTTAAGCCATGATATATGTCCGTTTTATAGAGTCTTTCTACTATTTTGCAGTGTTTTAGAGTCTTTTACAGGTTATAGCACGTTTGGAGCATAATTGGAGATATTGGAGCTTTCTGGAGTATTTTGGAGCAAAACAGAAGTTCGTGTAGCTGAGTACCTGATTTGAAGCCCTTGTATCGACCGACACCACCTGGTGTGGGCACTGAATTGTGTACCCCTTGAACCGTTCCCATGCTTCACAAAAGCTCTCATTCCCCTTTTGAATGAAGCTCGAGATCTCGTTTCTCAACCTTGACGTTCTTGTAGTAGAGAAGAACTTGGCGAGAAAGGCTTTCTTACATTGATCCCAAGAAGTGATGGATCTTTGAGGTAGGTTCTTCTCCCATTGGTGGGCTTTGTCTCCAAGAGATAATGGAAACAATCGAAGCTTGAACGCATCTTCGGAAACTCCGTTGATCTTGACCATTCCACAAATTCTATCGAATTGATCAAGGTGGTCTAAGGGATCCTCCACCACTAAACCGTGGAACTTGTTTCCTTGCACCATGGAAATGAGACTCGCCTTGATCTCAAAACTGTTATTCTCCACTGGTGGTGGATGTATACCGGCGCGATTTCCATGGGCGTTGGGAGCATCACCCGCTCCAATGACTCTCGGTGGCCTTGGAGGATAAAGAGGAAGTCCCCCAATGCCTACTCCTTGCACGTCTCCACCAACAGCTGGTGGTACATGATCACCCATCTCAAATCGATTTGGTTGATCAGCTCTTTCTCTTTCCCGTCTTGCTCGTAAATTCTCTCTTTCGAACCTTCTAATGTCAGAAACTAGGGGAAGCAGATTTAAGTGTCCTCCACTCCTCAAGTTCATACACCTTCAAGAAAGAGAATCAACAAGCAAGCAATTAGATAACAAGAAAAATAAAACTTAGTCTCAAACAGAGTCCAAATCCTAATGGCTATTGCTAATTTCCCCGGCAGCGGCGCCAAATTGATAGTGGACTTTTTACGGTCCGCACAATTACCTGTTGTGCACAATGCCTCAATCTAATGACATGTCATTGCAGCACTTAGGGATTGAATCCACATGGAAATAAGAAAGACACACTAAGAATACATGACGCTATCTAATCTAAGCGATAATTGGGATTGGGTTTTTATCGAACGAATCGAAACATACAAAACAGAGAAATAAACAAGTAACGAAAGCTAAACACGTTTAATATCAAATTTAAATAAACGAATTCTCGGGTAAAGCAATCGAGTCGGGTGACTCTCAATCTATTCTAAACATTCAAACATTCAATCAATTGCCTCCTTAGGCCCTAGATCACTACTAAAGATTAATCCATGTCAATGGTATTAATCCCTTTCTTAGTCATCAATCGTCATAAACTTCCGTTCGCGATTCTATGACTAATAAGCAATAAGCACAAGTCTAATCAACCACAATTCACCCTAGACATCAATTTTCCATTGGCTAAGATATGAAAAGCACTCATTGAATTCATTGGGGAATTTCATCGAACACCTTCCGGGCATGAAATTCCCTAGAGTTCTAAATCAACTTTGTCAAGGTTAATCTAGCAATAAGAACACTCAATGAGAAAGGAAATCAAGTAATCTACCTCTTAAACATCAAGAACAAACCTAAAATCACCCTAATCTACTTTACCCAAGAACCCTAAAAGAACTACTCACACATAGCTAAATCACAAATATAAACCGTACAAAAGAAAGACATAATGAAAATAAGAAGATTGATGGAAGAAAAGTAAGGAAATCTTCACTAAAATGGTGTAGATCTTCAATCATTCATGAACAAAAGTGTTAAGAGAGAAGAAGAAGACTTTAAAACAGTAAAAAGAAGCTAAAAATGACTAATTTTCGTCTATGGAGAGTTGTTGAGACTCCACCACTAAGTGTTGATTATATACAAAAGTGGAGGGACCCAAAGTCAAGCCAAAAGTCTTAAACACAATTTGATCATTTTATCGGCCTGGTTTATCGGCCATATGGCCGATAGAACCTTCCCAGTGAGCCTTCATTCTCGGATGCATTCCCTTCGCGGCAGAGTTGACATGTGTTCACTAAATCGGATGTAACTCCTTCAATACAGCTCAGAACGACTTGAAACCACTTCCATTGGAAAGCTAACTCAATTTCCGACAACTTTGATGAAGAGGTCGAAAGCTAAATCCAAAGGGAAGGCTTTCTTAGGAGTCGATCTTCCAGACACATGTTCTCGATGCTTGATCTTTGGTTTTATCGGGCACATTGTATCGGCCAGGTGACCGATACAAACTCTCACAGGAGCTGGTACTCTTCAACACTAGGTGAGCCATTTTATCGGTCCTCTTTATCGGCCATATGGCCGATAAAACTCTTCACAGGAGCATTGACAGGAGCGACGGCTTGGAAAACTTCATTTTATGATTCTATCGGCCCGTCTTATCGGCCATATGGCCGATAAAATCACTTATCAGTGTTTTCTTCATGTTTTCCTTGCCTTTCTTGCCCCATTGACCTTCCATGATGGTTACCCACACTCCTCTAACTCCAAGAACTCCTGAAAATGGCTCAAAGAAGCCAAAAAGAGTGCAAAGACAACCTATGACATCTAAAATGCAATGAGACTCAATTGGACCCTAAATGCATGAAAACATCTCAAAACTATACAATGTGAGATCAAAACATATGAAAATAAAGCCCTAAAAACATGTAAAATATGGTGTTATCAACACCCCCGGACTTGCCTTTTGCTTGTCCTCAAGCAAACAAGAAAAGACAAACCGAAAGAGAGTTTTGAAAGTGGGGACTCATAACCAAAAGATCTTAGTAAGCATTCGATATGATCACCTTGAACAATACTAGCATGTTGCAAAAACAAACACTTAATCCACTCTAACTTATTCAAGGCTTATCGCAACTCCTAATCTTTTCTCTTAACAACAATGTCTCATGCCTACAAGTTCTCTTCTTAACCAACCCTCACATTCATTTGATCTTTCTTAAGGTGCAGTCTCACAAATGGGCAAATGATCAAGTCCAATCGGTTTGGAAGAAAAAGGCTTTTGGCACTAGTAAATGTGAGTGCAAGGAGGTTCATTCTCTTTTTGGGTGACTTACTCTCAAGAAAAAGGAATGTTATATGTTATGCAAAAGCAAGGAAGACTAGAAACAATTTATGCATACAAAGTTAAGCTCACATTGTTCTACCCTCCTAGCAAAGCATTCTACCCGAATGGTGATTCCATTTCCTCTTCTTATCTTACTTCTTCCCCCAAAGCCCTTTTGGCTAAATCAAACTCCCTTTTTAACCCCCTTTTCTTTTCCAAAACGCCAAACTTCTAGAGAACAATTTTAATTTCACTCGACCCTTTTCTTTTCTTCTCACTCTCTCTAAACATTTCTTTCTTCTAAACTTGGAGAGCGTTTTTCTTTATCTTTTCTTAGGGTCTTTCTTTAGGCTCATTCTCTCTAGAGTTTGCTTCTTCAACCATTTCTCATCTCACTTTTCGTGAGCTCATGTTCCCAAAACCAAATACCATTCATTTCATGGATCCCCATCTTAATGCTAGTCCTTTTTCTTTGAACAACTTAGACTAGCTAAAAATGAAAGCTAACCTTTGTCGTTCCCAATACTTACAAGATTTTACACACAATAACATTATCAAGAAAAAGGCCTCACTCAATCAAACAACGAGGGGTGGAAAGAAGACGGTCAAGGTGAAAGGTAGGGAACCATTCTAAAGATGAGAATGGCCACTCGGGTTATTAGAGAGTGGTAAAAGTGGATAAGATAACCCGAATGTTTTCTTTGAACCATGGTTATGTATCACAAGCCCATAAGCGAGAAGATTATATTCATTTAAGTCCAATATCAAAGGGGTTGATTTCAAATTAAACAAGTGATTACGAGACAACGAGTTAAGAGTAGAGAGATCAAAGCAAGAGTATACAAGTTTCAAAAAGGTTGTTCAAGCAACATGATAATATTACTAAGGGTATCACATCGAGTTCTAGACTAAGTGGTTTCTATCATTGTCCCCTATGCATATGCAATGCAAATCCTATATGCTTCTAGACTCAATCCTAAAATGAAGAATGTAATGATGCAAAACTATATGATTTCTTTTTGGATTTTTCAAAATTTTCAAATTTTTTTGGTTTTTCTATGCAATATACATGTACAATGCAAGACTCAAGAGAAAAATAAAATAAGACAAAGAAAACAATGTTAAATGACAAAGACCTCTCCCCCGGACTTAAATCGCACCGTCTCGGTGTGAAATGAATCCAAAGAAAGAGTAAAAATGCAAATCAAAAAGATATGTACAAAATGTTAAGTGAAGTACCTTGGAGATATGGAGATGAGGGGGTTGATCCGCGGAGGAGGTTTATCGGTCGTCGCTATCGGTCCAGCAACCGATAAAATATATCATCAGAACCTTGCATTGCTTGAGCCGGATTCGCCGTTTTATCGACCATTCTTATCGGTCAAGGGACCGATAGAATGGTCGACAGGAGACTTGCGGATTTGTGACGACCGCTAGCCGTTTTATCAGCCTGTCTTATCGGTCAGGGGCCCGATAAAACTCCTTGTCAACTCAATTTTCTTGTCTCACTTCATTTAAAGCATGTCAGGTCCCTGAAACAAAAACACACAAAAACAAATACTCCAAGCACACACAAACAAATCAAAGAAGCAAAATCAAACCACACATATCTACAAAGGATACCGAGGGATTGCCTCCCAAACGCGCTTGTTTAACGTCGCTAAGCTTGACGTTTCAAACCTTTTTAGGTAGGGAGAGAAGGAGTGCTGGAACTCCATGGTGGCTCCTTTATCTCGAGCTTGATCTCCTTGGTCATGATCTCTCGACCTTTCTCCTTAAGCTCGGGTGTGAGAAATGCTCTTGCCGTTTCAAATGGCTTTAACCTTCCCTTACACTTCACCTTGTATTCAATCACACCATCTTCGTAATTCCAAGGTGTGAGGGTCATGGAATGAGGCTCGTCAAGCGTGAACTTATCCTCATTTGGCTTGCTTGGTTCGTTGAAGACAATTGTGGGAGGGTGTTGGACTTTGGTTTTCTTCTTCTTGGCTTTAGTGCCCTTACCCTCCTTTCGAACCTTTATACACTCAATCTCAGCCTCAATTGTGTCGGAGAAAAGAAGGTTCAAGCAAGCTCCATCTAATGCTTTAGCTTCTTCATCATTACCATAACCCAAGTCTTTCTCTCCATGAGATCCTTTCTTCTTTTCACAAGACTTTGGGGGTGAAACCAAATTCATCTTCTCACAACTACCCACGTACTCAACCTTTTTAACTTCCACTTCATCATCCTTATGAGTAATGGCACCACATAACTCGGTGGAGTAAGGCTTGACGGGATAGAAAATCTTGTCATCCACATACTCGAGCACTACCCTCTTATTCGGAAAATCTATGTTTGCACCGGTGGTGTTTAGAAAAGGGGTTCCAAGAAGAAGAGGGAGCTTGTGGTTTTGCCTCATCTTCATCACTAAGAAATCCGTTGGAACAAGACAATCTCCAATCTTGAGAGGATAGTCTTTGATGATTCCTAATGGGCATTTTGAAGATGAATCTCCAAAAGTGATGGGAGATGTGTAGTGTGTCATGCTCTTGATCCCGAGACTCTTCACCATCTCAAGCGACATCACATTCACGCTTGATCCAGAATCGCACAAGGCGTCATCAATATTCAAATGACCAAGGGAACAAGAAATGACAAATTTACCCGGCTTTCCAAGCTTGGGAATCGATTTGTGTATGAGTAGTGGAGGTTCCTTGCGAGATACTTCTTTCTTTTCAACCTCTAGAGCTTTCTCAACCTCCACTAGTGGCTCGTTCTTTGCAATGGGCTCAATACTGTCATCTTCAATGACCAACTCATTGACTCTTGAGGGAAGATCTTCATCATTTGGACCATATAGTAGATCCATGAACTCTTCAATAGCATGTTCTTCCTCATCACTTGAAAGGATAGCGTTACAAAACTCCTTTGGATTCTGCTCGGGTTTTCCGGGAAGTGTTCCCATAGGCCTCTTGGATGATGATGCCCCTTGAGCTGCTTGATGATCCAAGTGTTTGAACTTAGAAGATAAATCTTCAAATTTGGCATTGAGGTCATTGTAAGAACAATCGACCTTTGTGTGAATTTCCGCCATCTTCTTGTTCAATTCAATCGCTCCATTAGCTTGTCCCGTTAACAATTGTTGGAGCATCCCTTTCACATCAAAGTCTTGAGTCGTAGAGGAACTCCCTTGTCCTTGTGGCGCAAAACTGGGTGGTGCATAAGATTGCTTAGGTTGAAAACCACCTTGGCTCCCTTGAAAGTTGTTCTTGGGAATGAAGCTTTGTTGTTGGAAGTTCGACCCTTGAGCTTGGTTGGAAGACACAAAAGTCTTTTGTTGGACCCCTTGGTTTTGAGAGTTTTGTTGTGGATAGGCTTGGTCTTGAGGGTTCTCCACATTGGTGTTTCGGTATGAGAAGTTGGGGTGGTTCCTATAGTTGTTGTTGAAGCCTCTTTGATATCCTCCTTGGCCATTCACATAGTTGACCTCTGCTTGCTTATCTTCACCTTCCCCATCAAATTGAAACCTTTGGTTTCCATCTTGACCTCCAACAAAGTTGACAGATTTTTGAGAAGCTTGCAAAAGCTTGTCCATCTTTTCATTTAGAGCTTTCATCTCCCTTTTTGTCTTTTGATCATCATACTCTCCACTTCCTCTTGAAGACCGGTCATAATCTTCACCGTAGTTCCCATCACTTTGAGCTAAGTTCTCTACAAGCTCCATTCCATCTTTGACTTCTTTGCCCAAAAAGTTTCCGTTGCTCGCGGTATCGAGAAGCATCCGGTATTTGGGCAGAACACCGCGATATAAAGTGCTCAAAAGCGACTCATCTGAAAACCCGTGGTGTGGGCACTGAATTGTGTACCCCTTGAACCGTTCCCATGCTTCACAAAAGCTCTCATTCCCCTTTTGAGTGAAGCTCGAGATCTCGTTTCTCAACCTTGACGTTCTTGTAGTAGAGAAGAACTTGGCGAGAAAGGCTTTCTTACATTGATCCCAAGAAGTGATGGATCTTTGAGGTAGGTTCTTCTCCCATTGGTGGGCTTTGTCTCCAAGAGATAATGGAAACAATCGAAGCTTGAACGCATCTTCGGAAACTCCGTTGATCTTGACCATTCCACAAATTCTATCGAATTGATCAAGGTGGTCTAAGGGATCCTCCACCACTAAACCGTGGAACTTGTTTCCTTGCACCATGGAAATGAGACTCGCCTTGATCTCAAAACTGTTATTCTCCACTGGTGGTGGATGTATACCGGCGCGATTTCCATGGGCGTTGGGAGCATCACCCGCTCCAATAAACCTTGGTCCTCTTGGAGGATGAAGAGGAAGTCCCCCAATGCCTACTCCTTGCACGTCTCCTTGGTGCTGCACGTCTCCACCAACAGCTGGTAGTACATGATCACCCATCTCAAATAGATTTGGTTGATCAGCTCTTTCTCTTTCCCGTCTTGCTCGTAAATTTTCTCTTTCGAACCTCCTGATGTCGGAAACTAGAGGAAACAGATTTAAGTGTCCTCCACTCCTCAAGTTCATACACCTTCAAGAAAGAGAATCAACAAGCGAACAATTAGATAACAAGAAAAATAAAAACTTAGTCTCAAATAGCATCCAAATCCTAATGGCTATTGCTAATTTCCCCGGCAACGGCGCCAAATTGATAGTTGGACTTTTTACGGTCCGCACAATTACCCGTTGTGCACAATGCCTCAATCTAATGGCATGTCATTGCAGCACTTTGGGATCGAATCCACAGGGAAATAAGAACGACGCACTAAGAATACATGATGTTATCTAATCTAAGCAAATAATTGGGGTTGAGTTTTTATCGAACAAGTGAAACATACAGCAACAGAGAAATAAACAAGTGACAAGACACAATTGACAAACTTAAACGTTAATTAGCAAATTTAAATAAACGAATTCTCGGGTAAAGTAATCGACTCGGGTGATTCTTTAATCTACTCAAGATGCTCAAACATTCTACTAAATATCTCCTTAGGCCTTAGAACACTACTAAAGATTAATCCACGTCCATGGTATTAACCCCTATCTTAGTCATCAATCGTCATAAACTTCCGTTCGCAATTCTATGACTAACAAGCAATAAGCACAAGTCTAATTAACCACAATTCACCCTAGACATCAATTTTCCGTTGGCTAAGATATGAAAAGCACTCAATAAGTTCGTTCAAGAATCTCCTAAGAACACCTTTCGGGTGACGGGATTCCCTAGGTTCTAGATCAACTTTGTCAAGGCTAATCTAGCATTAAGAACACTTAATGAGAAAGGATTTCAAGTAATCTAGCTCTTAAACATCAAGAACAAACCTAGAATCACCCTAATCTACCTTACCCAAGAATCCTAATAGAACTACTCACACATAGCTAAATCACAAATATAAACCATACAAATGAAAGCCATAAGCAAAATAAGAAGAAAAGTAGAAGAGGATTCAAGAAAACTTCACTAGATCTTCTTAGGATTACAAATCTTCAAATCAAGAACAAAGTTTTCTCTCTAGAGTTTTTGTTAAAAGTGATAAAAGTACATAGATCTGGTCCAAAGACCAATAATTATACAGCTTTGGGCGTCCAAAGTCACCAAAAATTAGGTGAAGTAGAAAAAGTGACGTTTTTACACTGTTTTAGGAGACTAGTTTTCGGTTTGATACGTCTTCACTAAATCCACCATACCTTTCGAAGCCCTGCTCAAAATGACTTGAAACCACCTCCATTGGAAAGCTAACTCAAATATCTACAACTTTCATGAAGACTTCTGAAGCTAACTCTGAATGGAAACCGTTCTTCTGAGTCGATCTTTAGAGCACTTCGGGTGGTTTCGGCCCAGAAAATGGTCAACGTAGGGGATCGATCGATCCAGAGGATCGATCCCCCAAAAACATGAGATCGATCGATCTAGCATTGTAGGTCGGTCTGGGAAATATTCGATGTTTGGGATCGATCGATCCAAGTTTGTGGATCGATCGATCCAAGCTTGTTTCTCCACTCGCTCCCCTTGTTCGCCAGACTGGACCATCGTCACATAAATCGGCATAACTTTTGATCGCACCGTTGGAATGGCCTCAAACAACTTCCAAATGAAATCTAATCCATTGATCTATCTTGTGTTAAAATCTGAGCTCAATCCATCGGTGGGAAGTCTTTCCTCCAATGGCAAAAGTCTGACGTCTCAACCTGATTATGCATCTCTGTTTTCCGCAATGACCTTTTATGTGGCTATTTTCACTCCTCCAACTCCTATGACTCCAAGAACACCTGAAAATGGCTCAAGCAAGCCAAAAAGAATGCAAAGACAACCTAGGACATCTAAAATGCAATGCAATGCAAATGAGACTCAAATGCATGAAAACAACTCAAAAACTATACAAAGTGGAACTAAAAACCTATGAAACTAAACCTTAAAAACATTCAAAATATGATGTTATCAACAGACATCACACTGCGAGATGAAGGCATGAGCATCCTTAAACATCGTAGGCCACCAAAAGCCGACTTGAAGAACCTTGGACACCGTCTTGAAAGTAGCAAAGTGTCCAGCATACTCAGACCCATGACAACGGTACAACACCTCTGGTACCTTAGACTCTGCAATACATCTCCTGTATATCCCATCAGAACAGTGCTTGTACAAGTAAGGTTCATCCCAGAAGAATCTCCATACGTCACACATGAACTTCTTCATGTCATACTTCTGTAGGTGCTTTGGCTCGTCATCTGCAGCAAGATAATTGGCGATATCAACATACCAAGAGCGATCAGGAATAGCCACAACAACGAGAAGCTCCTCAGCTCCATAGGTAAAATTGGTCTTGCTATCGACTGGGTTGACCGATACTAGGTGAGTATCGATCGACAGCAGAACCTGCAGCTCGTGAAAACTGCAGATTATCGGCAGAAACTCTGTGAAACCCAGTATCGATGAAGTAAATGTTCTCCTCAGGTAGGAAATCATCAATAGGCACGTCTTCATCGATCCTCATCCTCAAGAGATGGTCTGCAACTCCGTTCTCGACGCCCTTTCTGTCTTTAACTTCGACGTCGAAACCTTGGAGCAAAAGGACCCAACGACATAAGCGAGGCTTGAGATCCTTGTTCTGCAGCAAGTATTTGAGGGCGGCATGATCTGTGTAGACAGTCACCTTACTCCCAATCAAATAGGATCGAAATTTCTCAAAAGAGAAAACAACTGCAAGTAACTCCTTCTCTGTGGTGTGGAGCGGAAAAGGAAACTATCAATCATGTTCTTTTTGATTGTCCTCCGGCATTACAAACATGGGCACTTTCTAAGATACCAACGCCTCCGGGTGTTTTTCCAATGGCATCGATTTTGCAAATTTTGATCATCTATTTTAGAGACTTCCTCCAGATAATCAAGATAATAGTTTCCCTTAGATTGCATGGTATATTTGGAAAGCGAGAAATGATAAGGTTTTTTCAAATGTGGACAGAGATCAACAAGAAATACTGAAGCTTGCGGAAACTTAGGCAATAGCCTGAGAATCGGCACAAAGTAGTGATCCAGATGTGATAATTCAAAATTTGGTCCCTACTCAAGTGATTCCGACTTACGAAGGCTGGCGGTATAATATTGATGGATCTTGGAAGGAGACCGATAGTTTCTCCGGATTAGGTTGGCACTGCTTTTAGGAAGGCGTCGAAGGGACTATAATGGGAGCAAGAAACCTACGAAAAAGCTTTTCCCCTCTACATGCAGAATTTGAAGCACTCACTGGGCCATGCATTGTTTGATTGCAAACCAGAAGACGGCAATAGCTTTTGCAACAGACTGTTCCGAGCTGGTGAAGATGGTGTCTACACCCGAGGATTGGCCGGCTTTTGCATTACACTTGGAGGAATTCGTGAAGAGTAAAGAGGTGTTTTCTTTTTTCTCAATCTCACTCATTCCACGCGCAAACAACACAACGGTAGACAAGTTAGCAATGAGTGCTCGTGTCTACCCAGTGGATATTACTTTTGTAAACTCGGTACCCCGGTTTGGATCTCTGAACCGTTCTAGGTATTTAGGCTGTTGACAAAAAAAAAAAAAAGAGTTTATGATCAATAGTTAGATGCTTAGGGTTTAGGGTTTAAGTTTGAGGTGTAGGGTGTACATTTTTGTGATTTAGAAAATGATTATAATTATATTTTTTGAAATTTGTTATAATTGTTGGATTATTTTTTGTATAATATTTGATGTTTATGTTTAAGAGTTTTACAATTTAAGATTTAGAGTTTATGATCAAGAGATAGATGTTTAGGATTTAGGGTAAATTCAAACATAGGTGAATTATGAAGCATGGTCTCAACCAGAGTTTGACACTCTCACCAACCTACAAGGGGCCGAAGTAAAAGCCACAAGATTTGCCAGTCAAAGGACAATGAACAGGATGGGGATAGAGCACCCTATGTATGAGTTGATCTAGGGAAGCTTGGCCACAATGGAGGAGACATACCCTATGCTAGTGAGGCACTTCCTAGCAACGCTGAGATATGAACAGCTAGAAGAAGACAGAGGTGGAGTATCTTCCCGGATAGCATCTACCACTTACATGATTCCATTCAATGGCTTCTGCAAGCTATATGGATTCCCAGAGTATCAAGAAAGACAACAGCTCCCCCCATTCCACAGAGCTGAACTAGTATGGGACAATATCGCCATCAACAAACCTTACACTCCAAGCCTGGAAAGGATGTCAAAAGTGAGGAACCCGACGATAAGGTATGTGCTGAGACTCCTAGTTAATACTATCTTTGCAAGAGAAGTTGCAGGGACATCTCAGCCAAATGAGTTGATGCTTCTCTACGAGGCCTTGAGGTATTGGCTGCAGAACCGTCATGGACATCAACTACATGTTGAGTAAGATTTCTATGTCTGCCCCGCAACAATGTTCATGAACTACCTCTTAAGCATCAAGGAGTCTGCAAGATATGCTATTCCACCAAAAATCTGTATTGGTGGAATGATTACCCAATTGTTTGGGAAAGCAAGAATCAACATCTCCATCTACCCGTCACTTGAGCCAGATTACATGGATTTAGAATACATGGAGACCATGCATACACTTGCGGGAAGGTTCAACAAAGTCTCCTTAATGTACAGATTCATGGATGATGAGTACATGCAGTGGTGCACATATCTACCCAACACCACCTTCTCCAACACATCCTGCCTTGATCACATCAAGTTTCGGATAGATCCATCCCTTGCATTCTATCCCTCCACAAAATTTCATCCCTCCACGCTAATAGAAACTCGGTACCACTCCCTCCTTTTTCTTCTTCTTTTGATTAGTGAACTTGATTTTGATTTTGAAATTTATGTCATAATATTTACATTTTATGTTTAACTCTTGATTTTTATGTTCAATTCTTTTGAATGATTGTAAGTCTTTCCTTTGTTCTTCTTTCTCACCGAGACGGTGACATTTAAGTCTGGGGGAGGGAACTTACATTGTTTAACTAACTCTTATTTTAGTTGTTTTGTATTTCCCTTTGAGTCTTTGCATTTCACTTTGTGTATTTTCCATTACATATAAAAATCACAAAAAAAAAAAAAATTGTTTAGTTTTTCAAAAACAAAACATCATCATACATTTTAGGATTTAGTCTATTAACATATAGAAAACTCATTTGCATAGGGAACAATTATGAATCTTTTAAGAACTTACGCTTAGCACTTGTTATGAAAATTTTGGGTAATGGTTTTAGGGGCAATTTTTTAAATAGTACAAAATTGAACCCTAATTTCCAAACTAGTACAAAAACACTGTATGTGGGCAAATTTCTTGCATATGAACAGTACTTTGTACTAGTTTGACAATTAACTTTCAATTTTGTACTATTTGGCATCATTTCCACATGTTTTTATATTGTTTAGACCAGCTTTAAAAGACTTGTAAACTTGTGCTTTGATCTTTCCACTTGAAACGCCTTAGACTTGTTCAAGATAGTTTTGTCCTTAAATTAATTCCCAATTTATATGGACTAAAACGAATAATTAATTGTCTTGCATATGGGCTTTTGATACTTAACCATGGTTACCTTAAAACATCTGAGTCATCTTTGCATTTGATTTTTACCACTCTCGTTGACTCGGATGGCCATTTCTATTCCATAAATGGTTTCCCCACCTTTTAACCCAACCATTTCTTTTAAACCCCCATTGAATTTGTGTGTGATGCCTTTTTCTTGATAATACTACATTTGCAAAATCTTGTAAGTATTGGGAACGACAAAGAATAGCTTCCATTAGCTATGATTGGTTGTTCTTGGGAATTGGCTAGCTATATGAAGGGATTTGAGATTGGTACTAAAGAGTTGGTGAATGGGAACGGGAAGAAAAGGGAAAAATAAAATGAGAAAAACAGAAAAAGAAAGAAAAGGATCATGGTATAAGAATATAAATCCTAGAGAGAAAGAGAAAGAATGGCTCTAGATAGTAAAAGGAATATAACTCTCCCTAGAAAAAGAAAAAGGAAAAAAAAGATTGAAAAGAGGAAAAGGGGAGTAGTATGAGAAGAAATAGAGTTTTAAGAGCCGAAAGAAAATAATTCTCTAAGGGTTAGGATTCAAAAAGAAGGGTGATCAAAAAGAGTTATCTAGCAAAAAGGCTAGGGGATTTACTTGGGAATGGAAAAGAAAAATCAAAGGGAAACACTCGGGTAGAAATGTTTACGATTAGGACTTGAACTTGGGGGTTGGGTAGAACAATGGAAGTAAAAACTTTGTATGCATTAATTGTTCTCATCTTCCTTGCTTTTGCGAGTGTTTGGTATTCCTTTTTGTTGAGAGTAAACCCACCATAAATGATTCTCTTGTTTACATTGCATATTATTCTCTTCTTGAATCCGATTGGATTAGATCAACTGCCCATAAGTGAGAATGCACCTTGAAATTTTAATTGAACGTGAGGAGTTTATGGATGAACTTGCTAATGGTATGCCTGTCTATTGTGTGTAAAGTAAAGAATTAGGGGTTGCGATAAGCCTTGAAGAGTTAGAGTCAATTCCAGTTTGGTCTTTTCCATATTCTAACATTGCTTAAGAGTTTTATGTCAGGGTCTCGGCTAAGTTCTCTTTTGATTTGAAGTTCCCACTTTCAAACCTCTTTCACGGTTCTGTTCTTTTATTAACTTGAGGGCAAGCAAAGGGCAAGTCCGGAGAAGTTGATAACACCATATTTTACTCGT
Source organism: Eutrema heterophyllum (assembly GCA_002933915.1). Taxonomy (NCBI): domain Eukaryota; kingdom Viridiplantae; phylum Streptophyta; class Magnoliopsida; order Brassicales; family Brassicaceae; genus Eutrema; species Eutrema heterophyllum. Next base: position 108,287 of record PKMM01011750.1, on the reverse strand, counting down.
TTTAACCATTGTATTTACCATGTTTTCATCTCCATTTTTATCATATTTGCATTATTCCATGCATAATCCTCTCATATTGGCATAAGGTTGCATTTTACGACCTTAGGTTATTTATACTGCATTTGCATAGTCTTTTGAGTCATTTTCAGGTGAATTAGGAGACTAAGGAAGCAAAGGGATATGGAGGAATGAGAAGCTGAGCAGACAAGACAAAAGAGATGGTGGAAACATGAAGATTGGATTTTATCGGTTGCTAGACCGATAAGATGCTCCCCGATAAAAGCTATGGTGAAATCCGGAGGAGCAAAACAGAGGAAGGGCATTATATCGGTTGTTGGACCGATAAGGAGGGAACCAATAAAGCAGAGAAGACTTCCCTTGTGATTTCAAAGACACAGTTTTATCGGTTGTTGGACCGATAAAACCCCCACCGATAAGACTACATATCCAGTTATGTTTAGGGTCCGACCCGGTTTGTTTTGGGTCAACCCGGTTCTTTTTCTAATTTTCTATAAATAGCCAAAGGGTGCAAAACCCTAGGGAAAGGAAAAAAAATAGAATCACGAAACTGAACATCAGTTTGTTAGAACGCTTTGCTAGTTTTCGAATTCTCTAGCGGCAGTTCTTTGCACTTGTATGAAGAACACCTTTCTCATGCAATACTAGTGAGAATCTCCTTTCTCTCTATCTTTTACTTTCTGCTTTAGTTATGTTTTGCTTTTATTTCATTATCGTCGTTTCCTTAGCTACCATGAGTTATTTCACTTAGTGGCCCGAGGGCATGGTATGAAGTGATGACTAGTACTTGATCTTGATGTCATAGGGTAATATCTAATTGAATCTTTCGTTTAAAGTGTGCATATTCCTTGCTTCGACATGATCACTTGAAGTCTAGCTGATAGGATGTTTATCTCCCACACTAGTTGATAAATTATCTCAGTCAATTTTAAACGGGATTTTCTGTTCTTAACCTACCGCCATTGTTAAGATGATTAGTGGATAAATGAACCTGAAAAGATTGCTTGTTTAATTCTTAGTTAGAATACGAACGCGGATCGACCTTTGAATTAAAAAAGATGCTTATACCACACGCCATGGATTAGTTGTCATTAGTGATTCATGTCCTAGGATTGGTGCTAATTAATTACCCTAGTATTTAGCAAATTGCTGTCATCCCACTCCAATCATCCTGCCCTTGGTCCATATTTTAAATCATTGCTTAAAACTGTATCACCTTGCATCGTTTATTTAATTCCTTAGGATTAGATTATCACAACCAACAACTTTTATTTACTTAGCTTAAAAACAAGTTTCCTGCATTACTAGTGTGCAACCGCTTGTCCCTATGGATTCGATACCTAAAGTGCTGCAAACGACATACCATTATGATTGTGGTTATGATTGTGGTATTGAGCACACAAGGTTAATTGTTGTGCCGAGCTTGAGAAAGCTTGTGCGAATCAATCAACAACATATTGTACAAAAACCTGTGTCCATTAAGTTCATATATACAAAAAGGAACAGAATATGACTCTGTATACTCAGATATATGAATGTGTATATATACCATCCACAACATATAGTACAAAAATCCGTGTCCATTAATTCCATGGATACAAAAAAGGAACTGAATATGGAACTGTATACCATTCAGATATATGAATCTGTATACCATCCACAACATATAGTAAAAAAATATTTGTCCATTAATTACATGCATACAAAAAAGGAACAGAATATGAATCTGTATACCATTCAGATATATGAATCTGTATACCATGTAGTAATATATATTAAGGTACATATGTACTCGTCCATTAAACAGGGTCCTTGGTTTCATACTAAAAAAGTATGAAAATGCAAAAAAAAATTTGTAGTAATAAATTTAATGGGACAAATGTACGCAGATATATTGCGAAAATATAGGAAAACGAATGATTATCAAGACAAATTTAGTAATTAGACAGATATATTACGAAAATGCATTACATTACAAAATGAAGATTGTATATAAGAATACATATATTGAAGAGGCAGGCATCGAAATTAGTTAAGCATTAATACAATTTGCAACAACAGATCTTCAAATATGATTTCACATAGTAGTTAACCTAAGACATTTTGTAGTTGTCGAGGGAGAGGTAGAAGTATATACAATCAGCGCACCTTTCACCGTTGGTTTCCCCTAACATGTCATGAGCCCAAACACATTCTCCGTAGTCATCGCAATTCCACGAGCACGAGAAGGAATCTTCATTTTTTTGGGCCCACGGCATTGATGTGGTATTTGACCTCCTCACCTAGCATTTCGACCTAAAACTAAAACGGCTGCGAAATTCCAGATAAAAGTCGGAGCAGTCTACCCCGGCGCAGAAGTTGAGCATAATGAACATAAGTTGTGTGTGAGGTGAGACGTTCTTAACGTCACCGAGGATGTATAGTGCGGCGTCTAGTTCCCCAATATTGAAAGAAAGACGGGAGACTTTCGACATATAGGGCGTAGGGGTTCTTTGCCCTCACACATTTACGGAATATGTGGTAGTAGTAGGAGATAGGATCACATAACCAGGGGTAATGGGTATTTTTGTCAAGGAGAATTTTAGTAAGAGTAGCTGAGCATAAAACGGCGGAAATGAGTTTTGGGCTAGCCGATATGATGTTTTCTAAGGCATCGATACCATCTTCTGCAATGAAGCTGACAATTCTATTCATAATTGCTTGCGGTAGGGTTTTTTTTTAGGCCATCGCTGAGTAGGGTTAGTGATGACGGTGTGTATCTGAATGGGGAAATTGTTTGTATAGAAGAGGAGGTTTAAATTTAAAAAAATTATGGTGTGGATATCGAATAAATTTTTGAAATTTTTATGGGGAGAAAGTTGCCGCCAAAAGTTAATAACGTATTCCAGATGTTCGTTAGGTTGTGGACAGAGTCAACAATTTTGATAGAATCTAAATTGGATAACGGGTTATGTACCAGAATGAAGAGTAAGGATGGACGTTAAAATAAGTGACATCAAGGATTATGTCTCGGTAAACATAGAATCTGGGAGTTCGATGTTATAAATGTATGTGATACAGAGTTTAGTTTGAAGGTGGAGATGGTTGATAGAGAGGAAGGATTAGGTCTTGGTACTGTCTTCTTATTGTATCAACAATGGGATCGGTAATAGATGCAAAGTGTTCTCCAGCGTCGTCGTACAAGTGGATCTTCATGAATTTGGCAGAAACAGGGCCCCAATCACCAAATCTCTTGTTGTTGTAAATACCTTTCTTCCGACTTAATCCAAATGGTTGTACACCGTGGGATTGGGTTAGTTTTTCTGAGGTACAACATTTGGTAAGGATATTGGGAACCATTTCCAAAATAGGGGCCATAAGTTATGCTACCTGTTTATCTGTGAAGCGAGTCATCTAGGATTTACAGACTAGATCTTCAGATTTGTGACTAGTCCAACCCAATGTGACTCTCCCCACATCATCGAGGTATATATGATTTCCACATCTTCTACCCACTGCTGGCCTGGTTTGTTGACGATTTCACTGAATTGGGGATCCCATCTAACACGGTTTTTGTTTCTGGCCACATTGAAAGAACGGTATTTAACTTGTAAGAGGTCCATTAACCTTGGAGAAATGAAAGTAGCACATTCGTGTGCAAGAACAACAACATGCCTTTCGCATATGATTGTCATCAAAACTTCCATGTGCTGCATGATTTTCCAAAATGTGTTTATTGTTGTGGATCTATGAAAATTACTATTAGGCTTGAGGATATGTACCAGATTGGTAACCAAATGGTTCCTCTCAGCAAGTTGAAGTAAGAATGTGTGTCTGATGACAAATTGATTAGCTGCTGTGTGTTCCCTGCGAGTACAGGATAATTCAGTTAACTGTAGACATGTTACCCGTTTACGTTGGTACGCATTATTGTTAAGATAACTTACATCTGCACATTAGCTTCTAGAATTTGCTTGAACATGATGAAATCATTGTCATCAATGGTTGGTAAGAGGTCATCAGGGTCGCGCCGTGGTTTAGATAGCAGAAGCTTGGCAATTTGAACAAAACTTTGAGAATTAATCTGGGGCTGGGACACGGTAGCAGGTGAGCCGACAATTGGACTAGGAACCCGTACATGAGTTACATTATCATTGGCTTCAGCTGAACCTAAATAAGCAGTGTTATCTACAGTGTGTTGCTCTTGCAGGTGCTCTGCCGTCACAGTTTGTGGGGACATTGAGTGCAGCAGGGCAGTGAAATTCAGAGGCACTGAATCGTCAATCTGCACGAGGTAATAATTGGATTCATGGGGACACATTAGGCACGATAAAAAAACATGGTGAACCAAAAATGGTCTATTTGTAATAATATGTCGATAAAATACATTTGGCCCTGCCTCATTGGGGAGTTGGTCTGTTTGATGAACATATGATGTGTATTGTGATGCGATATGAGCAATTATGTCCATTGGGGATCTGTCCATTTCGCCATCGACACTCATTCCTGTAGGATCTGTGTAGTCACCCTTGTTGGTTGAGACTGTGTACGATTGTCTACGTTAGCTTCATCCTGACACATAAAAGAATGTTGAGGTAAGATAATGGTTGCTAGTGCTGGATGTGAGTGGAAATCTTGTCCACCAATTTCATCAAGATCCATGACAAATGGTCTATAAGAAAGTTATCAGTTGTTCGCGCAAAACAAATATGGACATAATTGGAATATGTATACCTGGAATGGGCTGGTACTATCCATGGGATCGTCTGTTGGTGTTGCATCCTGCAGCAAGTACCAAATAATAGAGTATATGATAGTAACATTAAATGGTAAGAGAAAGGTTATTAGAGTTTGACGTCAGTGCAACTTCAATATGATTGATATTCTCATAATTTACATGTTTTAACATGCATTTTAGTTAACATTCTTTTGTCATTTGCATGCATAATCATAGTTTTGTCTAGCATTTTGGTCTTTATTAGAGTTTAGGATGTTGCATTAGGTCCTAGACAGTTTTTGCATTCATTTGGAGTGTTTCTAGGTGTTTTGGAGACATTTGAGATGATTGGAATGATTGAGCTTAAGAGAAGGAAGATTTCACCCGAGGTGTCTCAAAGATGTGGCTGGACGAAGGCTTTCCGATCTGATGCAGCTTCAACGGTCTTCATGGAAGTTTTAGAGGAAGGAGTTAGCTGACGTGTGGTTCGGGAGATACAGCTATTTTACCAGAGATGTGTCCGCCTGTCGAAACAGCTTCGACCAACACCGACTCAACGGTTCGGTGCAACGGGTCGGTGTAGCATCAGAAGCTAAGCACCGACCGAGCAATCATCCATACCGACCCATACAACCGGTGCACAAACCCAGGCACATCACCGACCTCCTACACCGACCCATCCACTCGGTGTAACACTTAACTCACATAAACCAGCCGAAGCCACCTGACGTGCCTGAAGATCTGGCCAAAAGAAGGGTCTCCAATCGGAATTAGCTTCGGTGGTCTTCACAAAAGTTGTATCCCAGTGAGTTATCCATCGACTGGAGGTGGTTTGAGGCCATTCGGACAAGTATTCCAGGAGATATCGCTGTTTTCCGAAAATGCTACACCAAAGATCCTTCACACTGACCCCTTCACTCCATGCAACGGACCGGTGCAACCATTCGGTGCAAATTCCCAGCAGCAACACCGACCACATTCATCAGGTGCAACAGGTCGGTGTGAAGCCACCCAAGACCAGATTTGACCCATTTCGACTGGGTCAATACCCGGTTTGTCCTGGGTTGACCCGGTTCGCCACTTTTCTCTTTAAATAGCTTGAAACCTAATTTTTTTGGCTAAGTCTTCTTCTTGGAAGAGTTGGGCTCGACCCAAACTCTTTTTTTGTGAGGGATTTTGGTTGTTCTTCATGCAAATGCTACTCTAGAAAAGATTTCTTCACCCTTATCTTTATATTAATGCATCTTCTTTATCTTATGTGTTTTTCTCTTATGTTCTTCATGTTTAGACTTTAGGGTTTTTGTTGGATCATGATTTGCTTGATTTTGATGGTTTGATGATTGATTTGTGTTGCTTAGGTTCTAAATCCTCGATTTCCTTTCTTTCTAAGTGATCTTAATGCTATATTGGGTTTGAGAGAGTCAATCTAGATCTTAGGGAATTCATGCACACAAGGTGTTTGATGAAATTCCCCCAAAGAATTTATAAAGAGATAAACATGCTTAGCCTATAAGAGTAGTTGTTTAAGGTGTTTATTGGTTGATTTGAATATTGATCTTAATGCTTGCTAATCATTTCATCACAAATGAGAGTTTGATCTTAATTTAGTGATTAGCAAAGTGATTTGTGCCTTAAGAGAGGATTATTCATAATTAGTGATATTAACCTAAAGAATAGCATAGATTGTGTGCAATGGCATCATAAACGATGATGATTTGGATTGCATCTTGTTAGATCCTTCAAATAAGTTGATCTTAATGCTAGTTTTGAATTGAGAGATCAAACTAGAGCTTAAGCATTTCATGCCCGAAAGGTGTTCGATGAAATGCTTGAACCAAACCTATTGTGAGCTTTTCACATCCTAGCGAATGAGTGTTATTGTTTAGGGTGATTGGTGAACTAATTGGAATTTTTTATTAATGCTCATTGATTATCTAATTGCAAACGAGAGTTTATGTCAATTAGGTGATTAGTGCCATGAGAATGGATTAGTCATATTTGTGAATTTCATGTTCTATGATAGTGTTTAATTCAATCTTTGTCATCATTATTTGGTTGTTAATCATTTCTTTGATAGTCTAATCCATGATCCAACACTTCTTTCTTTTGTTTTCTTTCTTGCATTTTACTTTCTTAATTTAAAAACATAAAAACCAAAACCATTAGCTCTAGCTTAAGAAGTTTCATGCATTCCTAGTGCATTAATCTTAACATCTATGGATTGACACCTCTTATGCTACAATGATCGAAGCACCATACATGGTGGACGTTTAAACACTTATAGCTTTTTCTTTGAGAAACGTAAGATCAGGTTGATGCCTTCTGCTAGTTCCTCTGAGATAGCTACTGTTTCACCACAAATTACAACATCTAAACAATAGAAAAAGCCAACCATTATGTTATCCAAAGCTGATTTTCTTGCTACAATGCACGAAGCAGGATTTGTCTTGGCTCTAATTGCTTCACCAGCAACTACAACACTCAGTGACATCCCACATGAACTCAAAAACGTCATCACTGAGTTTAGTGATGTATTCCCAACAGAGTTACCACTAGGCCTTCCTCCACTATGAGATATTCAACACCACATCGACCTTGTGCCTGGCTCGACACTTCCAAACAAATCACACTACCGCATGAGCCCGAAAGAACATGAGGAACTACGCCGTCAAGTTGAGGACTTTTTATGCAAGGGTTATCTTCGTGAAAGTCTCAGTCCTTGTGCCGTTCCTGCTCTTCTAATCCCCAAAAAGGACGGTTCTTGGCGTATGTGTGTAGATAGCCGTGCAATTAACAAAATCACGATACGCTACCGATTCCCAATTCCACGACTTTATGATCTTTTAGACCATATTAGTGGTTCATTGGTATTTACTAAGCTTGATTTGAAGAGTGGTTACACTACAAGAAAACAGCCCGATTCCCGACGGGAATTCCAACCGGAAATAATTGGTCGGAAATTCCCGACCAATTCCAACGAAATGCCGAAGAAAACAAAACCGTCTGAAATTGGTCGGAAATTTCCGACGAAATTTAAGTGGTCGAAAATTAGTCTGAAATTCCGACCAATTTCCGATGACTTAGAGACCGATGTAAGATCGTCGGAAATTGGTCGGAATTCCATACCAGTTTTCGACGAAATAGATCCGTTAATTTCACATGCTTACATTAGCTCATATTGTTTACGATTGTCCACACTTTGTACAAGTTGATCAGATGACTACTACCGGGGTAGAACTTCCCACATGGTTAGTTGAGATGGTGTGTGGCCATACTTTTGTTCCAAGTGTTTATCCGATGTATTGCACTCGGGGTATGCTTTTAAGGCTTATCGTGAAGGGAGCTCAAGGACAACATGCAATTACGGTATATCGTCTACATCCGGAGAATTTGTCTACTACAGTGTACTCCGCAAAATATTAGAAGTCAAATATCTAGGAATGATTGGTTTGAGATGCATTGTGTTCTATTGCGATTGGTATGATCCAATGGAAGATCTACGTCAGGACGAATTCGGTGTAACATATGTTCACTCTGGAAAACGACATCGAAAATACGATCCATTTATTCTTGCTTACAAGCGGACCAGTTTCCTACATTCGATACCCCCGGGTTAGGAACAAGCAAGACCCGTGGATTGCAGTAACGTCGATACAACCAAGAGGAATGATATCTGGTGTTTCCGAGCATGACCCTTTACAGAAAACTCCAATTAGTAACTTAGGTGAAATCGAGTATTCTCTTGAGGTTAACTTCACCGGTATGGGCGGGAATTACGAAGTATTTGAGGATTCTGAAGAAGAGAGAGGAGAATTTGATGAGGATTCTGATTCAGCTACTTCAGATTATTCATCGGACTCAGAATAATTTTGTTAAAATTTTTTTATATGCATTTATTTTTAAGTAAAACATTTTAGAAACTTTTCCATATATGCATTAAAATAATTAATTATAAGAATTTTTTTAATGAGAATTCCGATTCAGCTACTTCAGATAATTATTCGGAATCAGAATAAATTTGTTAAAAATTTTAGATAATTTTTCGTACTCAATACAAATAGATGGAAATTTTTATAAAATTTTCCATATGCATTATTTATTCGTACTCAGAATAAATTTTCTTAATTCCGTTTTTCCGACCAATTCCCGACGGTTTTTACTTAGATTTCCGACCAATTTCCGACGGTTTTAGTTTTAGCCGAGGACAATTGAATCCCCTGGCTAAAACTGAAACAAGGGGAGTTTCCGACCAATTTCCGACCGTTTTAGTTTTAGCCGAGGAAAATTGAATCCCTTGGCTAAAACTGAAACCAGGGGAGTTTTCCTCGGCTAAAGCTAAAACCGTTGGAAATTAATCAGAATTTCTGAAAAATTTCCGACCGTTTTAGTTTTAGCCGAGGAAAATTGAATCCCCTGGCTAAAACTGAAACCAGGGGAGTTTTCTTCGGCTAAAACTAAAACCGTCGGAAATTGGTCGGAATTTCTGACTAATTTCCGACCGTTTTAGTTTTAGCCGAGGAAAACTCCCCTGGTTTCAGTTTAAGNAAACTGAAACAGGGGAATTTTCTTTGGCTAAACCTAAAACCGTCGGAAATTGGTCGGTATTTCTGACCATTTTCCGACGGTTTTAGTTTTAGCCGAGGAAAATTGAATCCCCTGGCTAAAACTGAAACCAGGGGAGTTTTCTTCAGCTAAAACTAAAACCGTCGGAAATCCCGACCAATTTCCGACGGTTTTAGTTTTAGCCGAGGAAAATTGAATCCCCTGGCTAAAACTGAAACAAGGGGAGTTTCCGACCAATTTCCGACCGTTTTAGTTTTAGCCGAGGAAAATTGAATCCCTTGGCTAAAACTGAAACCAGGGGAGTTTTCCTCGGCTAAAGCTAAAACCGTTGGAAATTAATCAGAATTTCTGAAAAATTTCCGACCGTTTTAGTTTTAGCCGAGGAAAATTGAATCCCCTGGCTAAAACTGAAACCAGGGGAGTTTTCTTCGGCTAAAACTAAAACCGTCGGAAATTGGTCGGAATTTCTGACTAATTTCCGACCGTTTTAGTTTTAGCCGAGGAAAACTCCCCTGGTTTCAGTTTAAGCCTGGCTAAAACTTCCCTCGGCTAAAACTATACTATGTGTGGTCGGAAATTGGTCGGAAATTCCAGACCAATTTCCGACCATACGGGGTTTCGAAACCTCAAACCGCAAAAATTTGATTACACTTATGTTTGCTAGGGTTAGATATGATCTTTTCAAGGAATTCAATGTCCAACTATCTTAAGAATCAATATTTTTGAGCATTTAATCCAAACCGTACAAGAAAACAAAAAATGTAAGTATAAGTTCTATGTTTCGTTAAGAGAGGTTAAACCCGTTCTCTTATCGATTCATAAAAATTGTCATATACTCTATTTATGTTTACCTTGCCATATTGTTTTCAGACATAAGATGTTTAGATGTTTTTTAAAGCCTTTACGGTATTCAAATTTAGGATTTCATACCCTAAACCCTATATGGTCAGAAATTGGTCGGAAATTCCGGACCAATTTCCGACGAATATTAAATTATTCGACATGCAATTTTTTAGAATGGTCGGAAATTGGTCGGGAATTTCGACCAATTTCCGACCATTCTAAAAAAAAAACCCGGGAAATAAACCGCCAAACGAAATTTATCGAAATTCATTGTACGCGGTTTATTAAAAATTTCTAACCGGATCCCGACCGTATGAGTCGGTCGGAAATCGGATTCATAAATCGAAAACTGTTCTTCTTCTTCCTCATTTCCTTTAATCTTCTCTCCTTCTTTGGATCTCTTCTCTCATTCTCTCTCGTCGCTGCCGCCGTCCGTTGCTGCCCTCCCCTCGCCGCCGCCGTCCAAGGTATCTTCTCCTCTCTCTTTTCTTCTTCCTCTTCCCTTTCTCTTCTCCCCTCCTTGCTAACTTCTCTCTCTTCTTCTTTAGGTCGTCGAAGACCCTCGCCGGATTTGCCTCCACGCCGCCGTCGCCCATCTAGCCATGGAAGAGTTTTTTTTTTTCCCTAATTGATTTTGTTAGATTTGTTTAATTTGTTAGATTTTAGGTTAATAATTTGTTATATTTGTTAGGTTTGTTAGATTTGATTAAATATGAAAGGTTAGAATTTAGGTTAGATTGTTGTTAGGTTAATAATGTGGATTTTGTGTTTAAATATTTTAGAAATAATATTGAAAAAATAGGAAAATATTTTTGTGTTAATTGTGAAATAGTTTTATTATTTCACAAGTGATTTTAATTTTTTTTAGAATTTTAGAACATTTTTCTGCATTTTACAAGTGATTTAATTTTTTTTTACAAGTGATTTAAATTTTTTTTACAAGTGATTTTAAATGATTTTTTCATTTTACATGTGATTTTAAATGTTATAAGTGTTTTAGAATTTGTTTAGAATATTAGTAATTTTTTTGCATTTTACAAGTGATTTTTAAAATTTTTATGTTATATAAAACCTTTTGGCAAATAAAACAAATTCTAAATTTTCATAATTTTTTTTCTGTTTTTTGGAAATATTTTTAGTATTTTCTACATTTTTAATAATTTTAACATCTAACAAATTTTTTTTTTTTTTGTAGGTCGTACGAGGGTTTCGATTACATTCGCCGCGGTGGTTCGTCTCGAGGCATTCAACCACATCAACATAATGATCTGCCATCGGAGACCCCTAGTCCAAGACAAAGTGCGAATATCCCAGAGTCGCACAATCAAGCTCCTGCAATCATGTCCATCGAGGAGTTAGTCCAACAACCGGAGAGGGACTTGCACATCCGGTCGGAAATCACTGGCCTGACGGATTGGATGAAAGCGAAGTTCTCGGATTTCCCGGGCACGGGCACGGGATCGGGATCGGGATCGGGATCGGGAATTTAATTTTAATGTTTTTGTACAATTTTATTTTGTTTCAAAACAATTATTATATTTTAATTTTAATTTTCTTTTTCGAATTATTAATTTAATTTAATTTAAAATAAAATCATTAATTTTAAGAATTTTAAAAATACTGTTTTTTAATTACCCGTCGGAAATTGGTCGGAAATTATTCGGTCCGGAATTGGTCTGAAATTATCCGGTCCGGATTTGGTCGGAAATTATCCGGTCCGGAATTGGTCGGAAATTTAGTCCCGTCGGGAAATCGTCGGGAATTTCCCGACTATTAATATTCGTTGGAATCCGGTTGGGAAAGTGGGTGGTCGGAAATTGGTCGGAAATTTCTAACCAATTTCCGACGAAATTTGATTTCCGACGCTATAGTCCCGACGGGACAAATTGGTCGGAAATTCGTCCGGAATACCGTTTCCCGACGGTTTCCCAACCGATATGGCCGTCGGGAATCGGCTGCTTTCTTGTAATGTTATCATTAAATTCGTGTCCGCCCGGGAGATGAATGGAAAACGGCATTTAAAACTCGTGAAAGCCTCTTTGAATGGATGGTCATGCCTTTCGGTCTCTCGAATGCACCGAACACATTCATGAGAGTTATGAATCAGATTTTGCGACCGTTTATTGGGAAATTTGTCGTCGTTTACTTTGATGACATCTTAATTTTCAGCGTCTCTTGGGAATTACATATTCAACATCTTTGAGATGTACTCTCTGTTTTACGAGAAAATAAGTTATACGTTGCTACTCAGAGGTGTGAATTTGGCATTCAACGTTTTCTATTTTTAGGCTACATTATCTCTGCAAAAGGTATACATGTGGACCCCAGCAAAGTTGCAGCCATCACGTCATGGCCAACGCCGCGAACAGTCTCCGACGTACGCAGTTTCCACGGTCTTGCATCATTCTTTCGCAGATTTGTTCCCCATTTTAGTGGAATCATGACTCCAATTACTAATTGCCTTAAAGAAAACAAGTTTTCATGGAATTCAGATGCTAACAAAGCTTTTAAGCAAATCAAAGAGAAGCTTACGCACCAATTTTGGTTTTACCGGATGCGTTTTTGAGCTCCATTCTGATGCTTCTAAACTAGGCATCGGGGCAGTCCTTAGTCAAAATGGAAAACCAGTTGCATATTTTAGCGAGAAATTGGCGGGAGCTCGAAGCTGATATAGTACGTATGATGTGGAATTTTATGCAATTGTGCAAGCCATTCGACATTGGCGGCATTATCTTTTCCACAAAGAATTTATTTTGTGCACAGACCACGACGCCTTAAAGCACCTTGGGAGTCAAGAAAAGGTGTCTTCTAGACATGCCGGTTGGATATCGTATTTGCAGTAGTTTACATTAATTCATCATTAAACACCAAGCTGGAACACTTAACCGTGTATCAGATGCGTTGAGCCGTCGGCATAATCTGTTGGTATCTATGCGTGTCTCTGTCATTGGATTAGAAAGTCTTCAAGAGCTCTACAAGACTGATGCTTTCTTTTTCCCTATCGTGTCTGCTTTACAAACAGAGCAACACACAAATTTTGTGATGCATGATGGCTTTTTGTTTCGTGACAATCAACTTTGCATTCCAGATTGTAGCTTGCGACTTCAAATTATCCAGGAACTACATAACGAAGGACATATTGGACGAGATCGTACTATACAGCTCGTCTCCTTTTCATATTTTTGGTCGGGTTTGCGTAAAGATGTTACTCACTTCGTTGAACGCTGCAAAATCTGTCAAGTCTCAAAAGGTCCTGCTTTTAACGCCGGCTTGTATTTGCCTCTTTCAATTCCAGACCAGCCATGGACCGACATTAGTATGGATTTTGTCCTTGGACTTCCACGCACACAAAGAGGAAACGATTCGATTTTTGTCATTGTCGATCGTTTTTCGAAAATGGTACATTTTGTCCCATGTAAAAAGACAACCGATGCGATGTATGTGGCTCGACTTTTCTTTCAAGAGGTTGTATAAGTTGCATGGTTTGCCTTCGTCGATTGTCTCCGACATAGATTCTCGATTTCTTAGCCATTTTTGGTGTTTTTTGTGGAAATTGGTGAATACAAAATTACATATGAGTTCGGCATATCACCCTCAAACCGATGGACAAACGGAGGTTGTCAATCGCTCTTTGGGAAATTTGCTACGCAGTCTTGTTAGAGATAACATCAAATCCTGGGATGCGAAGCTCAGCCAAGCATAATTTGCTCATAATCATGCTGTTAATCGGAGTACCGGATACAGTCCTTTCGTTGTTGTTTATGGATTCTTGCCACGATGTCCTTTGGACCTTGCTTCTGTTCCTGCCACGATGTCCTTTGGACCTTGCTTCTGTTCCTGATATGACCCGCCTTCATGGAGATGCTGCTACATTCGTCTTTGAGTTACAACATATTCATAAGATCACACATGACCGGCTTGTTGCTACAACGTCTAAATTAAAGAAAGCTAAGGACAGTAAACGCCAGCATTTGGAGTTTGATGAAGGTGATTTAGTTTCGGCCATTTTAACCAAGGACCGTTTTCCACCGCATGAGTACAACAAATTGAAAGCTTGAAAGATTGGTCCCTTGGAAATTCTTTAAAAAATCAATCCAAATGCTTATCGCCTCAAGTTGCCACCGACCGTACGAACGTCTGATGTGTTTAATATCAAACATTTGGTTCTCTTCTGGGCGATAATGAGTCTGATTCGGGGTCGAATCTTTTTTAGGAAGGAGGGGATGGTGTAGCGTGACCTCTTACTTCTTCTCCAAGTCTGCATCATGTTTCCTTTATTGCAGTTTCAAGTTCTTTTAGTTAGTTTTCCATTTTCCTTAAAGAGTTATGTTAATTTTCTTTTAGATTTGGCTTTTGTCGTGTTTTTCCTTTTCTATTAGGATTTTGGCTTTTGGTTGTAAGAGAGGACACAATTGAATTATTAATAAAGCTTTGAGTTCTTAAACTCTTCTTCTTCCGTAAGATTCGGATACTCTCATTGAGATTCAACGAACTTGAGAAGCTTAGTTTCCGGGTATTCACAGAATTAAACGGATTTCTAAGATTATCTTAACACCCGCTGCGTCACCCTCTCATTGGCTCGTCAGCCCGGTTATGGTTCCACACGGCATTATAACCGTCACAACATGATCAGAGCTCGCCAGTCCGGTTATTGTTCCACACAACGTCATAACCGTCACGACTCGGTCATAACTCATCAGTCCGGTTATGGTTCCACACAGCATCATAACCGTCACGACTTGATCACTGTCCAAACACACAATCTGTCAAGCAGGGATTCCCAATCCCACTTGCAGCTTCTAACACGAAACACATCCACACGTGCCTCACGCACACTACCATTCTCATTCACAATCACTAACCAAGCAAACATGCATCTCAATCAACAATCAACACATCATTCGGTTTATCCTTTCCTAACATGCTTGGTTCTCAATGCATTCATATATTCATATATATATATATATAATCATATAACCACACAACAAGCAAATACATATCACTTATGAAGTAATACCCGTAGGTATGATCGGCTTAATCCTAGACTAAGCATCACACTACGCCACCCACATGAATGAAGAAAACACGACCACGTCCTCACCTTGCTACTTTGATGATGAAGATCCAACACTCCTCTTTGGATAGATTCGCTGTCTCCACTTCGATCACACGTTTCCCTATGCTCCTGATTTCCAAATCGTATCTCCTTCAACCGAGAGTTATATCTATGTGTCCTTAAGATCTCTACAAAGTTTCAGGTGAAACGGATCTCGTTTTCCCAACCAAAATACATGATTCGCTAGAATGTCATGGTCAGATCTAGACGCTGTGCAGAAAAACGTGAATAACTTTTAGACCACAGCTCCAAACGATAATCCGCTTTCGACTATAGATATATCTACGAGTCAGAAAGATGGTTCTTGTTTTTAAAGAAAATCAAAGTTAAAAGAACAACTCTTCTTTTATTGCTTAAGTAACTCTCTCAAAACTTAAGCTCTCTTTGATCTCTCACTAAACCTCATAGAGAATACCATAAGCTAGCATCTCCTTATATAACAAAGAAAAGGAAAAAACCATTCCTAACTACTCTTAGGAAATATTACATAATTAGACAACTCCTAATTATATAAATGTATATTTAGCTTTTCTCCTAAACATACTTTCCTTTTTTTTGACTTCAAGCTTAATGCCAACATTCTCCCTCCTAAGCTTGAAGTCATCTTCAAGCCAAATCCTTCATTCCAATGAGATCTCTCATCTCTTTGAATTTAAGTCTTCCAAGAGCCTTTGTTAGAATGTCCGCCTTTTGCTCATTTCCGGGTACATCCTCAACTTCTATTTGACCATTCTCAACACATTCCCTTATGAAGTGATACCTTGTATGAATGTGCTTGCTTCGACCATGAAACACGGGATTCTTTGTAAGAGCTATCGCCGACTGATTATCAATCTTGATGACAACTTTTTCACACGATGATCCGGTAACTTCATTCAGCAAATCTTGAAGCCAAATCGCTTGTCTTGCTGCTTCGGTCCCAGCCATAAACTCAGCCTCACATGAAGACAAGGCTACTGTTTCCTGTTTCTGCGAACACCAAGATATTGGACTTCCATTAAGATAGAAAATGTGTCCCGTCATGCTCTTGCCATCATCTGGATCGACATTAAAGCTACTATCACTATAACCAACCAGCCTTGAGATCTTTAAATCTGATCGCTTGAATGTCAATCCGAAATTAACAGTCCCTCGCAAGTATCTTAAACACTGTTTCAATGCTGCTCCATGAGATGTCTTCGGATTCTGCATATATCGGCTTAACTCTCCAATGCAAAACGACAAATCTGGTCTTGTGTGAAACAAGTATCTAAAGCAACCGACATTCCTTCTATAATTCTTGGCGTCAATGTCTTTCTCATCAATTGATTTTGACAGCTTCAAGCCAACTTCCATCGGTGTATGAGCCAAATTACAGTCGGCCATACCTGCTTCTTCTAGAATCTTTTGCGCATAACGTTTCTGATTCAACGTGATTCCTTCATTGGTTTGACAAACTTCAATCCCAAGATAGTAGGTTAATCTTCCGAGATCACTCATCTCAAACTTAGACGCCATCTCCTTCTTAAACTCCAAAATAACATTCATATTTGTTCCTGACACGAACAAATCATCCACATAAACTCCAATGAGAAGGATTTCTTGGTTTACCTCCTTTCGATATACGGAAGGCTCCTTAGAACATCGTTTAAACTTCAACTCTCAAAGAAGCTGATTCAATTTCTCATTCCACGCCCTTGGAGCTTGCTTCAAGCCATACAAAGCTTTGTTAAGCTTATACACTTTCTCTTCATTCCCCTTTACTACAAAGCCCTCTGGCTGTGTAACATAAATTGTTTCCTTTAATTCCCCATGTAGAAATGCTGTCTTGACATCGAGATGATGTATCTCCCATCCATTTGATGCAGCAAGATCGATAAGAAGCCGAATTGTCTCAATACGAGCAACTGGAGCAAAAACTTCGTCGAAATCAACTCCATGTTTTTGAACGTATCCTTTAGCCACGAGTCTGGCCTTATATTTGTTGATACTGCCGTCCGAGTTCCTTTTAAGCTTGAACACCCACTTCAAACCTATTGGTTTCACTCCCGAAGGAAGATCTACAAGGTTCCAAGTTAAATTTTTCTCGATAGAGTTTATCTCGTCTTCACAGGCAAGTATCCAATACTTTGATTCCTTCGCTTCATCAAAGTATCTCGGTTCCTCATTCAAGCTCATAAGCAATCGTTCTCCTTCTTCTTCAGCAAGCAGAACATAATTCTCGAGATACCTTGGTTTTCGACTTATTCGTTGAGACCTTCTCAAAACTGGAGAGCCATCATCGTCACCATCTTCTTCTTCACTTTCTTGAGAATCAATGATCTCCTCACTGATCTCTTCTGTTCCACCATTGTTTTCTGAAATTATAGGTGCAGGTTCTGTTTCCCCTGTTTCTTCATCCTGTAGGTTCGGGATAGAAACACCATGATTTCCGAATTCTCCTAGTTAAATGGTGAAATTTCCAGTATCAACGTGATCCGAGTTTTGTTGTCTCCAAAACCATCCTTTTGTTTCGTCAAAAACCACATCCCAACTTACTATAATTCTCCGCGATTGTGGATCGAGCAGTCTGTATGCTTTTGATCCCGGTTCTGTACCTAAATGTACCAATTTCCTTGATCGATCATCAAGTTTCTTTAGGTGTGGTGTATCCACTTTCGCAAAGCCAATACAGCCAAAAACTCTGATATGTCCAATATTTGGCTTCTTCGACCGCAACACTTCGTACAGAGTCATATCCTTCAGAGCTCTTGTACCTATTCGATTTAAAAGGTACGTTGAATGCCTTATAGCTTCTCCCCACAAATAATTTGGAACCGACATGTGCCTTAGAATACTTCGAGTCATCTCTAAAAGCGTTCGATTTCTTCTTTCCACCACACCATTCTGTTGTGGCGTATACGGAGCTGTAAGATGTCTCTTAATCCCTGAATTATCACAGAACGTGTTAAACTCCTGCGATACAAATTCTCCTCCTCGATCTGTTCTGAATGTTTGAATCTTTGCTCCTAGTTCCTGCTCAATTAGGACTTTGAATTTTCTGAATTTATCGAATGCTTCACTTTTCTCCTTAAGCAAAACCGACCACATATATCTTGAGTGATCATCTATAAGCACGAAGATATATCGATTTCCAGCTGCTGTACTTGGGGTTATTGGACCACAGAGATCACCGTGGATGAGCTCAAGTGCTTTGGTGGCCCGAAACGCAGTTGCTTGCGGGAACGCTTGTCTTGTCTGTTTCCCGAGTAGGCAAGAGTCGCAGACTTTCTTCTCAAATTTAACTTGCGGAACTCCAACAACAAGTCCCTTTTGCTGCATAATCTTTATTGTCTCAATATTAGCGTGTCCCAAACGTGCGTGCCATAAGCTTGAGTTATCCAATTGTGTCAGGTTGAGATGTGCCGGTTCTCTAATTTTCATATGAACCTTATACAGTCGGTTTTTCGATCTCATTGTTTTGACAAGTAGCTTTCCTTCACGATCGTGTACTGTCAAGGAATCCCCTTTCATTCTCACATCGCAACCTGATTCGGTAGCATGTCCAAGACTAATGATGTTGCTTGTTAGATCAGGAATAAAGTACACATCAGACAGTATCCTTACTTTACCATTCCTATCAACAAACTCAATCGATCCTTTCCCCTTGATTTCTATCCTGGAATCGTCTCCAAAACGCACTTTCCCTGTAATGGATTCATCAATATGTGCGAAACACCTTCTGTCCCCACTCATATGGTTGCTGGCACCATTATCAAGGTACCAGAAATTGTCTTCACCAGTATTTGCTTCATATTCGCTTGGCACAATCTTTTCTTCATTAAGATACACCACCTCGTGCATCATAAGTTGATCTGCTTCTTCAGTATCATGATTTTCATTCTCCTGTGCTTCCTGCAATTTTAGTAGACGATCTGGACAGTTTGAAACATAATGCCCAATTTTATCACATCGCCAGCAAACCACTGATGATGAATCTTTTGTTTCATATGATTGTGACAATTCTCTTGCTCCATTATACCGACCTCGACCTCGACCTCTATAGAAGGAACGTCCTCCACGTCCTCTGTTTCTGAAGTCACCATCACGATTCTGCTAGAATTCCTTATTGGCAAACATTAATTTGTTTTGATCTTCCTTATCTTCTTCTTCCTCAGTAACACGTTCTTCATAAGCCTTTAAACGTCCCACTATATCCTCGAAACTGGTTTTATTTAAATCCAATACCTGCTCAAGAGACGCAACTATGTGTATATATTTTTTTCGAGGAAGACACTTGAGAAATTTCTTGACCAGTTTTGGTTCTTCGATCTCTTCTCCTAACGCAGCCGCTTTTGAGGATATCTCTGACAATTTCCCAACAAGGTCATCAATTTTCTCATCATCCTTCATCTTGAGTCGATCAAAGTTAGCCATCAATGTTTGTAACCTAGCTTCCTTTACTCTCTCTGCTCCGATGTGTCTAGCTTTTATAGCATCCCATAATGCCTTTGCTGTGTCAAGATCTCCAACCTGTAGGATAAGAGCCTCAGGAATTGACTGGAACAATAAAGCTCTAGCTATGTCGTTCTTATCATCATCGTTCGTCCCTGTCTCTATTACACCCCATGATTTATTCACTTTTAGCAGAATTTTCATTCTCATTGACCATACTGTATAGTTTGTTGAATTTAGCATAGGACACTTGATAGAAGAGGAGCTTCCTCCTTCCTTCATCTTCACCGGCGAACTTCCTGATCCTAACTTTTCTTCAGCGTCTTTCTTGTCTCCGTCTTTCGCCATTGTTGCTCTTTAACACTTAACAATCTTTGCAAGGCTCTGCTACCAATTCTTGTTTTTAAAGAAAATCAAAGTTAAAAGAACAACTCTTCTTTTATTGCTTAAGTAACTCTCTCAAAACTTAAGCTCTCTTTGATCTCTCACTAAACCTCATAGAGAATACCATAAGCTAGCATCTCCGTATATAACAAAGAAAAGGAAAAAACCATTCCTAACTACTCTTAGGAAATATTACATAATTAGACAACTCCTAATTATATAAATGTATATTTAGCTTTTCTCCTAAACATACTTTCCTTTTCTTTGACTTCAAGCTTAATGCCAACAATGGTTACCAAATTTGAGATCAATCCGATTTGATCTGTCTATCCGTTTCTCCTTTCTCCCAGAACGGGTCTGTTCTGCCTTCTCCTTGCAAAGTGGAGGCTATGGTGACTTCAACTCGCGGAAGAAGACTCACGGCGGCTAGGAGAGGTGGCAGTAGCAGCAGCTCGGCGAGAAGAGGGCGGCGGTTAGTGTTTTTGAGAAGGAGATGGCTAGGGTTTTGAAGAGCTCGGGATTTCTACAGGGCTCCGCTGTCAAATCTCTGAATGAGCTCTAGGGTCCTGAGGCTCCTTTTTATAGAGTGAATGAGTAGGAAACCCTAGGGTTTTCTCTTGGGTCTCAGAATCCAAATGGGCTTCCTTTCTCTTTGGGCCTTTTCTTTACTTTAGGGATAATTAGGAGATAAATGGGTTTAGGGAAATTGTGTTCCAATAATTGGGTTAGGCCGGGGTGTTACACTACAAGAAAACATGTCATTTGCATCGGCAATATTCGTTACTAAATCGTCGCAATAGCTATGTTGCCACGAATTTGCGTCGAACACCATTTCGACGCAAACCTCTGGACGCAAACCATAAATCGACGCAAATTCGACGCAAATATTGGGTCGAAATATTTTTGTCGCAAAATCGTCGCAAACGGTTCGTTGCTATTTCGTCGCAAAATTGCATCGAGTTTGCATCGAATTATTTGTTGCAAATATTGTGTCAAAATATACTTGTCGCAAAATCGTCGCAATTATTTCGTCGCAACATTGCATCGAATTTGCATCGAATTATTTGTTGCAATTGTTGCGACGTTTTACCGAGGAAACAGTTGTGATAATTTATTTTCTCTCTAACACGTTGCAATAATCGCAACAAATAATTCGATGCAAAATCGTTGCAAATTTGCATCGGATTTGCGACTAATATTAAAATAGGATAAATATATTTCCTGCAAAACGGTCGCTAATTAATTAAAAATTAAAATGAAAATTGAATTTAAAATAATTTTTGAAAAAACAAAAAGAAAATTTAAATTGAAATTGAAATTTAAATGTTTTTACAAAAATAAAAATAAAACTATTCCGCGTTCAGATCTGCATCTCCAAATACATCAAATTCCGGTTCTTGGTGACCAGTCGCCTGAGGTGCAGTCGCCTGAGGTGCAGTCGTCTGAGGTGCAGTGGTCGGAGTTGCAGTGGTCGGAGGTGCAGTCGTCCCTGGTATACTAGACATTGCCTGAGCTACAGCAGGGTTACCCTCCGCAATAACCTCAAACAGTGTCCTAAAAACGTCGAGCTGTTCCTTCATGGATGACATCTCCCCGCGCAAATTGACGTTCTCTGCTTCAGACCGACTCAGTTGTGTCCGCAACGGATCATGTCGCGGAGTCGATGAACAAGCAGCGGGAACATCTCTAATAGATCCGACTCCAATCACTCGCCCTTTTTTATTTGGAGCGACCTGAAATTAAAAAAACAAAATGTTACATATTTAAAATAAATTGTATGTAAAATATTAAATATAAATAAAAATTAGTTTATATAAATACCTCTTCGTATATCTGGTCGAGCTCGGTGACAGACAATCCTCCCGACTGTACGGAACTACCACATCCTTCAGATCGCTGAGTCTGATGCTCAGCGATCTTCATGGTCACGTCGGTGTATATTCTCTCTGACTGCACGTCGACGAAAGAACCGTCTTTCTTCTTGTGTGTCTTCTCGAAGACCGCGGTGAGAGGCGGAAGTACTCCGTCTTCCGCCTGAAAAAAAAAACATTAAATTATATATTAATTTTAAAAAGATATAAATATTAATTAAAAATTATATATATATTTATATTACCATATCTAAACGGCGTCTGGCGAACGATGTCTGACCGGATACGTGCTTTGTTGGAGGGTTACCCTCGGGGTCTTTTGTGTTCCGAGAAGTCGAACACTTCGCAGACACATCCTCGGTGTGAGGATCCAACCAATATCGGACCAAGCCGTTCCAAACAGCTAGGTCTATGTGCGAGGGTTTGGCGTCGTTGCCTCTCTTCCTCCATGCCGCCTTCCAGTTCGTCATCGTCCCGGCAAGGCGTTTTTTCGCCTTCGCCTCGAACATGTTCCTCACATTATCCGTATGTTCCGGGTCCCAATGCCACTTTTGCTAAAAAAATAAAAAAAAGTAAAAATTAGTATTTTTAGTATACAAATTAAAAAAAAAAGAATATAATTAATTAGTATAATGTGAGAAACTCGAATAAAAATTTGTAGTTCTTACCGCAAATGACTCGAACCAGGTATCTTGGATATGCTGAGGTGTTTGGCTCCAATTTGGATGTGGCTCGGAGAAGTATCTTTTAATCGTATCTGCGACACTCCGACCGACTTTGTTGTCACGTTCGAACCTGAAATAAAACAATTATATATTAGTAAAATCAGAATTAATAATCATAAATAATTGAAATTATGTAATATATAAATATATATTAATTACCAATATGTACCGGGAAGTAAATGAGGATGTAATATATCATGACAGAGACCTCGGTCTGGCTGGGACATGATAGCTCTAACCCGCTTGATGGACGCCGCCCGACCAGTGAGTGGAGCAGCATGTGGTGCGGGTGGTGCGGGTGGTGTGGGTGGTGCGGGTGGTGCGGGTGGCGGTGCGGGTGGCGGTGCGGGGGGACTCGGGTCTCGACCAGCTACCGAGGCCGATGATTGTGCGGTCGGTAAAAGAGGAGTAGTGGAAGGTCCACTCTGTCCAGTCTCACTAAGAAACTGGACATAATGAGCTCGACGAGAACATGACATCTAAAAAATTAAATTAAATCTATTAACTAAAAATTATACCATTGTTACATATTTTTTTAATATAATTCCAAACCTATCTAATATTCCAAACCTATCTAATATTCTCAATTATTCCATTCCTAACAAATAATCTTAATTCAATCTAATTATAAATAATAAGCATTAATTAAAAAAAAATACCTTTTTGGTTTAGAGAGAGAAAGCCGAGACAGAGCAATGAGAGAGAGAAAAGTGGATTGAGCGAGTTGGGGAGAAAGCTTGCGCGGGTATATATAGGGATTTATCATCATCGCAAATTCGACCCAATTCCGTCGCAATGTGTTGACCGATCAAAGAGCCAATCAAATTCGATATTTATTTGTGACGAATTTGCGACGAATCGTCGCAAATTCGTCGCAAATAAATATCGAATTTAAGGTTACCGCTAAAAACAAAAGGAAATTTATTTAAAATTGCGACGAATTTGCAACGAATCGTCGCAAATTCGTCGCAAATATTTTGAATTTTTAACAGGAGATTGTTGTTTGAAAGCAAATATTTTCAGATTCCCTTTGTACTAATTTGAGATTGTTGTTTGGAATAAAATATTTGCGACGAAATTAGGACGAATTTAATAAAAGCGATGCAAATCAGTTGCAAATCGATTGCAAAAATGTGAAATTGTAAAAATGGTTTTAGCATTCCTTAACACACAAGTAGATGCTTATAACTTGTTATTAATCATAAAAGGCACACAACTAAATGATTGTATGAGTTTTCCAAAAAACTAAAATTTCAAGAATATGGTTTTTAGAGTATAAGTACATGTTAGAAGGTGAGAGATGTTGTAAATGTAAATGATATGTGTAATATATTTGAATTTTTAAAAACGTATGTTTAACTCATTCCCTTCAATTATATTATCATGTTTAAGGCAAAAGTAATGAACTTTAGATTGTTTTGCATGTTCAAAATTGATATTTAAAAATTGCGAGAACAAATTTTGTCACCAATTTGCGTCGGATTAGCAACGAAACTATATATTTCGTCGCAAATTCGTTGCTAATTATTACATCACTATTCATTTGAGGTTTCGTGATATTGCGACGAAGTTGGGACGAATTTGCGACGAATTGGTCGCAAACTCGTTGCTAAATCACATTTCGATGCAAATTCGTTGCAAATATTACATCTCTCTTATAACCTCAAATGAATAGTGACATTTCGTCCCAAATTCATCCCAAACCACAAATTCCTCCCAAAACACAAGTTTTGTTTCATTTTTCAGATACATTTCGTCATTTATTAAAAACAAACTAACAAAAACACGTCAAACTTAAGATTGATCACTATCATATTCACTTTCAGATACATTCGAATCTTGTTCACTACTATCCTCATCATTAAACTCATCAGCTCCATCGACATTGTCTTCTGTGTCGTCATTAAGATCTTCTATTCCACGGTTGTGCGGATCAATCAATAAAATGTCATTAACCTCTTGATATGGTGTTGGCAAATCTACGCACGAATCTTGTTGTTGCATTGGTACTTCGTCCGCGCTTCCATCTATACGACCTCTCGGAGCAATCTTTATGACCGATAACCAAGATATACTTGTTGCCCTGCGACGAGGATATCTAATGAAACTGACTTGTTCCGCTTGTGATCCAAGGATGAAAGGTTCAAATTTGTTGTAACTCCTTGATTCGTTTACATCTACGCCAAATTTGGTCACACGAACTCCGCGCCCAATCACAGGATCAAACCAATTGCACTTGAACATTGTGCATTTCAAGTTCACCGTCACAGGGTACTCCATTTCAATGATGTCGGTTAATACGTCATAAAAGTCTGACTCCCCTTTAACACATATCCCATAGTTGGCGGTCGATCTATGTTTACCGTGGTCGAATGTGTGAAATGTATATCCTCGAGTAAAATACATAGGCGCAGTTGTAATCTTCCCGAGAGGACCTTGAATCAACTCACGAAACCATACTGGATATTCCTCGTCACCATATGCAACCTGGTAAATTACATGAATTTAATTTGGAATATTAATCGATATTAATCGATATCGATCAATTAGTACCATCCAATGTATATACATATACGTACTTGCATCTTTAACCAGTTTGCGAAATCTCGATCTTTAAGCTTCTCAAATTGTTCGCGCGTAACATCAGGGAAAGCTTCATATACCTGACTGTCAAATAAGCTGCAAGTCGACCATCATTAAAGAGTTATGTATATCATCATATATATATGTACAAAACTTTTAATATTGATTAATTAGGTACCTCTCATATGGACGCACGTAATCGCAATTTCGTAGGATGTATGTGTGAGCGCTATTCTTTTCTTTGTCACTTGGCCACCAAACTTC
The DNA here is from genome assembly GCA_002933915.1 of Eutrema heterophyllum. Classification (NCBI taxonomy): domain Eukaryota; kingdom Viridiplantae; phylum Streptophyta; class Magnoliopsida; order Brassicales; family Brassicaceae; genus Eutrema; species Eutrema heterophyllum. The sequence continues at coordinate 82,811 of PKMM01011750.1, read as the reverse complement.
CTTCAATTTCCCGGCTAAGCGACCGATGGGGGAGAAGATATCTGGGACACCTTCTACTGAATACGTTGGTGCTACTCCACCATCATCATACCGTCGCGGGGCCCTTTTACGTGTGCGGACGTTAGAAGAAAAGTAGTATGATGAAAAGTGAGAAGTTTCTTCAGTTAAACTTCCCGCAACAATTGAGCCTTCGACCCGTGCAAGGTTTTTTGCTTTGCCCTTCAAATGTTTCATGAAACGCTCGAAATGGTACATCCACCGAAACTGCACAGGGCCACCAAGTGCTGCTTCATGAGGAAGATGTATAGGGAGATGTTCCATAACGTCAAAAAAATGACGGAGGAAATATCTTCTCCAAGTTGCACAATAATAACGCAATATTTTCGTCTAGTTGTTGAATTTTATCTTCTGTCAGAGTTCGGGTACTAAGATCCCGAAAAAATACTCCAAAGCCTGTCAATCATTAATTAAACTTTGTTAATTTCAATTGGTAATTAAATATAAACTTATATATTAATTCAAATAAACGTTTTGTACGTACCTGCAATTGCTTCATGTACATTTGTTGGTAGAAGCTCGGCAAACACGAAAGGGAGTAATCGTTGCATAAAAACATGACAATCGTGGCTCTTCATCCCTGAAAACTTTTGCCCTTGTTCTACACACTTTGAGAGTTTGGAAACATATCCATCGGGAAACTTAACCTCAGTTGTTGCCCAGTTGAAGAGTTTTGTCTTTCCATCGGTTGACAACCTGTAGATAGGAACTGGTGCTTTGCCATTACTAATTAGATGCAACTCACTTCGCGAACATATATCAGGCAAGTCCTGCCTAGACTTCAAATTGTCTTTACTCTTTCCATGCACGTTCAAAACTGTATGCATGATGTTATCAAAAAAGTTTTTCTCGATGTGCATAACATCAAGATTGTGTCGGAGCAAATGATCTTTCCAGTACGGAAGTTCCCAGAAAATACTCTTCTTATGCCAATTGTGCTTCTCACCATAATAGTCTGGCATATTGGCAGTAGTGTGCCAATTACCCCCACGAATTACTGTTTGCTGACCACCATAATAATCAATTTGCTCATATAAATCTTCACCAGATAGGTACACAGGTGGAGGGGTACGTACAACTTTGTTCTTCCGAAACAATCTCTTGTTTTTTCTATAAGGATGGTGGATAGACAAAAAGCGGCGGTGACAATCGAACCAGCTGGTTTTCCTTCCATGTTTTAGTTGAAACGCATCTGTCCGATGGAGGCAGTACGGACATGCTAATCTTCCATGCGTAGTCCAGCCAGATAACATTCCATAAGCCGGGAAGTCACTTATGGTCCACATAAGCACTGCCCGCATCGTAAAATTTCTTCTCCTTGAGATATCGTAAGTACGAACACCAGTATACCACAACTGTTTCAGCTCATGGATCAAGGGCTGCAGAAAAACATCTAGGGACCGCTTCGGATGCTTAGGACCAGGTACTAAAATACTCAAAAAAAGAAACTCCCTTTGCATGCACATATCAGGAGGAAGGTTGTAAGGTGTTACGATTACTGGCCACAAAGAATATTGTCTCCCAGACATACCAAATGGACTAAATCCATCTGTGCATAGACCAAGATAAACGTTCCTAATTTCTGTAGCAAAGTCTGAGTGTACCGTTTTAAAGTGCTCCCACGCCTTTGCATCAGACGGATGGGATACCTCCCCTTCTCTGCGTGAATGTTCGGCATGCCATCTCATCGATGCGGCAGTCCTTTCTGATTGATACAATCGTTTCAACCTATCGGTTATAGGAAGGTACCACATCCGTTGGTACGGGATCCTATTTCTCCCATTACCTTGCGGCTTATATCTTGCCTTCTGACAGAACCGACATTCCTGCAGCTTATCATCATCTTTCCAGAAGATCATACAATTATCAATGCATACATCGATCATCTCAGAAGGTAAACCTAGACTAAATACCAACTTTTGTATGTCGTAGTATGACTCAGCAGCATGATTATCCTCAGGCAAGTACTCTTTTATTAAATCAGCCCAATCGTCCATGCAGATCTCAGTTAAGTTATGATCAGTTTTAATGTTCATCATTCTAGATGCCAAAGACAATTTAGACTGGCCTTCTCTACATCCATCGTAGATTGGCTGGTTTGCAGCAGCTAACATATCATAAAATGCTTTTGCATCTACGTTAGGTTCCTCAGCAATATTACCAGTATATGTTGTTGTTGTCTCATGAAATGCATCGTTAACCATGTCATGAAACCTATCATGCTCTTCACCAACATAAGGATGATGATCATAATATTGGTGATCATTATGCATACTAGATTCACCCACAGTTTGGTTATTAGTGCAATTAATACTATCCGCTGCATATGGACCATATCCCTCACCATGTTGAAACCAAACAAAATATTCCGGCGTAAATCCTCTATTAAGCAAATGCCTCCACACAATATCAACTGAAATATGTTTTGTATTCATGCACTTCCTACATGGACAGAACATCTTACCGTTTTCCACAGTCGTCCTGATGTTTGTCGCCTGATACATGAATGTTTCAAGACCATCTATGAACTCCTTTCTCACCGATCCCTCATAATCTTTACGTATGTACATCCATCTTCGAGTTGCATAAATATCATCAGAATCACCACCCAACATATTTGATAAAAATTTTTTTTTTTTTTTTTAAGGGAGAGAATGGTTTTTGGTGTGTTGAAAACAAACGAGGGTGGGTTTAATATATAGGAAATTTATGCAAGGAATTTGCGACGTATTTGGGTCGAAATAATTAGATAGGTATAAAATTAAAAACGTGTGTTAGGGACGAATTTGCGACGAAACAAATTTGCATTGAATATGCGACGAAATAGCATCGGTATTGCGACGTAATTTTTCGTCGCAAATAATTAGGTAGTATTCGTCGCAAATCCGTCGCAAATCTTTAACTGTTTAAGTTGGATGCAACTTCGATGCAATTATTGCAACGAATTTGCGTCGAAAAGGCGATACGTAGTTAATTGGACGCAATTTCGTCGCAAACTTAGGTGGAATTTGCGACGAAATAGTTTGTCCCAAAGTTGCGACGAAGTTGGGACGAATGACGTTTTAGTTGCTATTTCGTCGCAAAGACGTGGCTTTTTTTACGACGGAAAATTTCGACGCAAATCTTCGTTGCAAAAGCTCTGTTTTCTTGTAGTGTTACATAGATGTTACAAGAGGCAAGGAAAAGGAAGAGGACTCATTGTGTTACTAAGAGTCAAGATTTTGATCTTGAGTAGTCACGGGCGAGAATGTGTGATCCTTTGAAGTGACTACCCTCTTGGAGTGAGAAGAAACAAATCAGCTTCTAATGGAGAGTATTGTTTTTATGGACTCGTACATGTTTGGTTGTATATAAGAGCATAAAAGAAGGCTATGGAAGATCTCCAAGGGGGCAGGCAAAAGGATTGATCCATCTAGTTTGTAAAGATTCAAGACTAAAATAATAGATCTCTCTTTTATTTGCTTAAGAAACTTACACAAAAACTTAAACTCTCTCTAATCTCTCACAAACTCATAAGTTATGCAACACCCTTGCATCTCCTTATATAGAGACTAAACAATTCATAATCCTAATAGGAGATAGATTTAGATAACTCCTAAACCTATTACAAGTATATTTAGATATCTCCTAAATATACTCTCTTATCCTAATCCTTTTAATAACCATAACTCGGTAGGATTAGAATAGCTTAAGTCCTAAGCTTTCTTCAAGCTTATTCCAACATTCTCCCCCTTAAGCTTGAAGTCTTCTTTAGACACATCTCGAACTCCAATGAAATCTCTCATTTCCTTGAACTTAATTCTTCCAAGTGCTTTTGTTAGAATGTCTGCCCTTTGCTCATTTCCAGGAACATGTTCTACCTCAACTTGTCCATTCTCCACACATTCTCTTATGAAGTGATACCTTCGGTGAATGTGCTTGCTCCGACCGTGGAAAACAGGGTTCTTTGTAAGGGCAATCGCTGACTGATTGTCGATCCGTATAATGACCTTCTCACATGATAAACCAGTGACTTCACTCAGTAAGTCTTGAAGCCAAATTGCTTGCTTTGATGCTTCGGTTCCTGCCATGAACTCAGCTTCGCAAGATGATAATGCCACAGTGTCTTGTTTTTGCGAACACCAAGAGATTGGTCCTTCACCGAGATAGAACACATGACCTGCTGTACTTCTGCCATCATCTGGATCGACGTTGTGACTACTATCGCTGTAACCAATTAGTCTTGTTACCTTTGAGCTCGATCGTTTGAATGTTAATCCTAGATTAGTAGTCCCTCGTAAGTATCTCAGACATTGTTTCATTGCTGCTCCATGAGATTCTTTTGGATTTTGCATGTAACGACTCAGCACTCCAACACAATATGATAAATCTGGTCTTGTGTGAAGCATATATCTAAAGCATCGAACGTTTCTCCTATACCTCTTAGCATCGATATCCTTTTCTTTAATTGACTTAGACAACTTTAAACCAGCTTCCATCGGTGTATGCACCAGATTACACTCGGCCATTCCAGCTTCTTCTAAGATCTTTTGTGCATATCGGCTCTGTTTTAATGTGATACCCTCATCGGTTTGACAAACTTCAATCCCAAGGTAATAGGTTAATCGTCCAAGATCACTCATCTCAAACTTGGAAGCCATCTCCTTCTTGAACTCTAAAATCAGATTCACATTCGTTCCAGATACAAACAAATCGTCAACATATACTCCAACAAGAAGAATCTCTTGATTTATCTCTCTCCGATAAACCGACGGTTCTTTAAAGCATCGTTTGAACTGTAGTTCTCTGAGAATCTGATTCAACTTTTCATTCCATGCCCTTGGAGCTTGCTTTAAACCATACAAAGCCTTGTTGAGTTTATACACCTTCTCTTCGTTCCCCTTTACTACAAACCCTTCTGGTTGTGTGACATAAACCGTTTCCTTCAACTCACCATGCAGAAACGCTGTCTTGACATCGAGATGATGTATCTCCCAACCATTCGATGCTGCAAGATTGATGAGAAGGCGAATAGTCTCAATGCGAGCTACCAGAGCGAAAACTTCGTCGAAATCAATTCCATGCCTATGAAAGTATCCTTTGGCCACGAGTCTGGCTTTATACTTGTTAATGCTACCATCGAAGTTTCTTTTAAGTTTAAATACCCACTTCAGTCCTATTGGTTTTGCTCCATAAGGAAGATCTATAAGATCCCAGGTTGAATTCTTCTCGATCGAGTTTAACTCGTCTTCACAGGCAAGCATCCAATATTTTGATTCCTTTGCTTCATCGAAATATCTCGGTTCCTCATTCAAGCTCATAAGTAATCGTTCTCCTTATTCTTCAGCGAGCAAAACATAGTCCTCAAGATACCTCGGTTTTCTGGTCTCTCTTTGCGATCTCCGCAAAAACCGATGGCCACCATCGTCATCGTTATCGTCATCGTTTTCTTCACTTTCTGCTTCGGTTTCTTGAGAATCATCATTCATCTCCTCTGTTCCTCCATCATTCTGAGTTTGTGGATCGTTGTTCTCTGGTTTCACATATGCGAGTCCTGTTCCAGATCGGGTCTCGACATGATGCTCTGTTTCCGGTTCTTGTAGACTAGAGACAAAAATACCATGATTTCCAAATTCTCCAAGCTCAATATTGAAGTTTCCAGCATCAATACGATCAGAATTTTGTTGTCTCCACATCCACCCTTTAGTTTCGTCAAAAACCACATCCCGACTTACTACGATCTTCCGGGTATGTGGATCAAGCAACCTGTATGCCTTTTATCCCGGTTTTGTACCCAAATACACCAGCTTCCTCGACCTGTCATCGAGTTTCTTTAGGTGAATCATCTCTCCTTTTGCATATCCAACACAACCAAAAATTCGAAGGTGACTGATGTTTGGCTTCTTTGATCGCAGAACTTCGTACGGAGTTCTATCCTTTAGAGCTCTTGTTGCTATTCGATTCAGAAGATACGTTGAATGTCTTATAGCTTCTCCCCACAGATAATTTGGAACCAACATGTGCTTTAGAATACTCCGAGTCATCTCTAATAGTGTTTGATTTCTTCTTTCAACTACACCGTTCTGTTGTGGCGTATACGGGGCTGTAAGATGTCTTTTAATCCCTGAGTTATCACAGAATGAATTGAATTCCTTAGACACGAACTCTCCTCCTCAATCTGTTCTGAAAATTTGAATCTTCACCCCTAGTTCCTGCTCGATTAATCCTTTAAAGATCTTGAATTTGTTGAATGCCTCACTCTTCTCCTTAAGCAAGATTGACCACATATATCTTGAATGATCATCTATCAAGACAAAAATGTATCGATTTCCAGCTGCTGTACTTGGAGTTATGGGACCACAGAGATCGCCATGAGTAAGTTCAAGTGCTTTGGTAGCTCGATACATAGTGAGTTTCGGAAACACTTGTCTTGTTTGTTTTCCGAATAGGCAAGAGTCGCAAAGTTTCTTCTCAAACTTTACGTGTGGAACTCCAAGAACAAGTTCTCTTTGCTACATAGATTTTATCGTCTCTAGGTTGACGTGTCCCAAACGTGCATGCCATATGCTTGAATCGTCTGTTTGTGTCAGGTTCAGACGTGCAGATTCTCCGAGTTTCATACGAACTTTGTACAACCGATTCTTTGATCTTATTGTCTTGACAAGTAGCTTTCCTTCACGATCATGCATTGTCAAAAAATCTTCCCTCATTCTCACATCGCATCTTGATTCAGTGGCCTGCCCAAGACTAATAATGTTGCTCGTTAAATCTGGAATAAAGTAGACATCAGGCATTGTTCTTGCTTCTCCGTTTCTATCAAGAAACTCAATCAATTCCTTCCCTCTTATATCTATCTGGGAGTCATCTCCGAAACGAACTTTCCCGGTAATGGTCTCATCAATGTATGAAAAATACCTTCGATCTCCACTCATATGGTTGCTAGCACCATTGTCAAGATACCAAAAATCATCTTCACCGGTATTCGTTTCATACTTGCTTGGCACAATCTTTTCTTCATTCCAGTACACCACCTCGTGTATCATGAGCTGATCTGCATCTTCAGTATCATCATTCTCATTCTCTTGTGCTTCCTGTAGTTTTAGTAGACGATCGGGACAATTTGAAGCATAATGACCGACTTTATCACATCGATAACATGTGATTTTCGACAAATCCTTCGTTCCATTTGAACGACCTCGACCTCTACCTCTGCTTGAGAACCGTCCTCCTCGTCCTCTGTTTCTGGAATCACTGTTGTAATCACGAGACTGTGCATCCGATAGTGCAAACATTAGTTTGTTTTGATCTTCTTTATCTTCTTCTTCCTCAGCAACACGTTCTTCGTAAGCTTTTAAACGTCTCACAATGTCTTCAAAGCTTGTTTTATTCAAGTCCAACACCTGCTCAAGTGAGGCAACTATGTGTATGTATTTTTTTCGAGGAAGACACTTGAGAAATTTCTTGACCAGTCTCGGTTCTTCGATTTCCTCTCCTAATGCAGCCGATTTTGAGGATATCTCTGATAATTTCCCGACGAAATCATCAATTCTTTCATCATCCTTCATCTTGATTCGGTCGAAATCCGCCATTAACGTTTGTAACCTAGCTTCTCTTACTCTCTCTGCTCCGATGTGTCTAGTTTTTATGCCGTCCCATACCGCCTTTGCTGAGTCGAGATCTCCGATTTGTAAGATAAGAGACTCAGGAATTGACTGAAATAACAGAGCTATCGCCATGTCGTTCTTATCATCATCGATCTTTCCTGTTTCTACAACGTCCCATGCTTTGTTCACCTTGAGCAATATCTTCATTCTCATAGACCACACTGTGTAGTTCGTTGAATTAAGCATCAGACACTTGATGGAAGAAGAACCTCCTCCTTCCTGTATCATCGACGGTGATTTTTCTACTCCACCGGATGTCGTAATGCTTTTGTCGTCGTCATCCGTCGCCATTGTTGCTCTTCAACAAGGATCGTAACGCTCTGATACCAAATCTAGTTTGTAAAGATTCAAGACTAAAAGAATAGATCTCTCTTTTATTTGCTTAAGAAACTTACACAAAAACTTAAGCTCTCTCTAATCTCTCACAAACTCATAAGTTATGCAACACCCTTGCATCTCCTTATATAGAGACTAAAACAATTCCTAATCCTAATAGGAGATAGATTTAGATAACTCCTAAACCTATTACAAGTATATTTAGATATCTCATAAATATACTCTTATCCTAATCCTTTTAATAACCATAACTCGGTAGGATTAGGATAGCTTAAGTCCTAAGCTTTCTTCAAGCTTATTCCAACAATTCATATGCTTAATACTTGTCTGTTATTTTGTTGTTGTTGACAATAACGAAAAAAAACAATGCTTTTGGTGGTGCGCATCATGCATTGATTGTGAGTGTGAGAACTGCAAGACGATGTTGAACATATTTATTCACTGTAGTAAAATTTCTGGTTCTTTTGCTTCCTTTACTTGTCGAGAAAAAGGTGAAGTCTTGCAGATTCTAATTGCAATTATTTTTTATCTCAGTCTCTTACACTCTTTGTTACAAATAATGGTGCAAATCTTAATATGATGATCAGCATCATCATTTGAAACCATTCTAGGCAATATGACATCTCTTTTTGTGAAAAATGTATCACTATATGTTAAGTTTCATGCTTAAAACTCAAAATTAATTGATAAAGAATGAATTGACTCATGTCTCTTATGTATTGCTCAATGTCCCATCACACTTCTAATGTGTAATATTTGTCACACGTCCCTTCGAGATAATGGCTCATCAAATCATTAATCTTGACAATATTTTATCATATGATTAATTTCATGTTACATCGGTTGGATAAACTTTGGGTCAAATCAATCGAGTCTCTTTCGATGTGCTGGATCGATTTAGGTTCAGATTGGATAGCGTGTGTTCCGGTTCTGATACCATGTTAAGTTTCATAAAATTTTAATTCAAAATCAATTGGCAAAAAATCGATTAGCCTATGTCCCGTACATATTGCTCAAAGTCTGGAATATACTTCATAGTATATTGAAATATTGCAAATGACCTAACAATATGATGTCACATCACAGTTTCTTCTATAGCCTTTTTGTTCTTCCACACCACTAGTTTGAATCACTGTGTTAAAATATGTCATTTATATAATATCTTTCATCTTTCTCTCCTAGTCAACCCGATGTCAATTATATATAAGATTATTTGTTCATCTTGTTTGACTTAATTAGTAATAATCGACTTTTCTTCAAAGATATTATCGTGTCTACGACAGTTTATCCATGTACAGGCAATTTTGGGTGTTAAAAATATAAATTGTAGAAAAAATATCTTGATAGTAAAAAGTGTTTATTTTAAAAGAGAGTAGAGAAAAAGTGTTATATAAAATGTCTTAAAAATACCTCAACTATTTAAAATTTACCAAAAAACTACACCAACTTTTTTTGTTCTTTAAAACATACTCAATTTTATATTTTCGTACTATTCAATACACCATCAATTTTTCGCTTCCGAATTCCACGCACGATTTTAAAAAAAAATTCTTAAAAAACCCAATAAATAGATATAAAATAAAGTAATCAAATATATCATCCAAAATTCACCTAAAATCAACCATTGATCAAAAACTTAGGTTTAATATACCATCAGGTAGATTTTAACATGAGCAATTTGAATATGAAATCTTTTTTTCCAAAACCAGTTTAAAAACAACTAAACCACACTCAGTTCAAAATTGAAACATGTCAAAATGAAAAACTAATTAGTAGCACTTACTTTCGTCAATCTCAGAATTCCAGAATCGGTCATATACATTTGAGAACCGGCCTAACTGTTGGTTAATTGCAGTCTCTTTCACACGGAAAACTTGTCAACGTAATTCAGATCAGATCCGACCTCCGCTTGATAAATGGACAACGGTTTTGGATTCTCCATTCTTAATAGTGGAGAATCTAAGAGCGGAAAATCCAATACCGTTGTTCATTTATCAAGCCGATGCCGGATCTTATATGAATTACGTTGACAACTTTTTCGAATCGGGTGAAAGAGACTGCAATTAACCTACAATTAGACCGGTTCTCAAATGTATATGACCGGTTCCAGAATTCTGAGATTGAACCAAGTAAGCGCCACTAATCATTTATTTATTTATTTTCACTTCTTTTGAACCGAGTGCAATTTTGGCTGGTTCAACTGTTTATAAACTGGTTTTGGAAAAACTATTTAATATTCAAATTGATGTAGTTGAAATCTATCGGATGGTATATTAAACATAATTGTCTGATCAACGGTTGATTTTAGGTCAATTTTTGAAGATATATTTAATTATATATTTGTTTTATATTTAATTATGTAAGGGTAATATTGGTTTTTTTTAAATCATGGGGTGGAATTCAGAAATGAAAAATTGATTGTGTATCAAATAGCATCAAAATATAAGATTGAGTATATTTCAGGGAACAAAAACAATTCTTGTAGTTTTAAAGGAGTTTTACCTTATATAATGTTAACAACTCATATATAAAGAACATTTTATTTTCATTGGAATTATATTAATAAATATCTTCCGAGTCAAACGCCCAAACAAGGGAAGCACTCGAAATATGAATCAAACAAGATAGCCATAACTAAAACAATAAAACAACTAAACTCTTAAGACAACTCATCGGACAACGCCTCGAAGAGCTACACGAGAAACCCCCTTTTCACTCGTCTATGGAACGGAATGTGTAATCCCTACCGAAGTAGAATTTCCTGGAGTCCAGCGAAGGCTTCTTCCCGGACAAGAAGGCCTAAACCACCTGATGCTCTTCGGCGAACTGGACCTAATAAACGAACGACGCGATCAAGCACTTATACGCATCCATGACTATCAACTGGCAGCAGCCAAGTATTACAACTCCAACGTTCGAAGCCAAAAATTCAACAAAGGAGATCTAGTCCTCCGCAAAGTCTTTCAAAACACTGTTGAGCGAAACGCAGGAAAGCTAGGCGCCAATTAGGAAGGACCATACAAGATCACCAAAGTAGTCCGACCCGGCGTATACGAGCTCGCCAACATTCCTGACATCGCAATACCGAGATCGTGGAATGCGATGCACTTGAAGATGTACTACCACTAAACGCTTACGAAACTTGTCTTTGAACTACGTGATGACTTGATCCCTGCAAAGGGTACGTAGGCAACCTGTCTTCGGATAGGTTCAGCTGTCCCCCCCCCCCCCCACCAAAAAGGGGGGGAGTGGGTACGTATACATATACTCCCACTCTTTAAAACTTTTACAGAATCCCAAGTCTTTTATCAATACGATTCATTTACAGACTTTACGTCTCTCACTACAGACTATACGTCTAACCCTTATCAATCTCATCTGTTGCTGGCCACAACATATGAACTCTTACATCCAAAACTTACGGATTAACCCACCTATGTGGGTTATATTACATCCTTTGTGGATAAAAACGCGCTATATAAATAAAGGCGGGTACATCTTAACCTAGAGGAAAGGAAGGGGTGTATCTCGACCAAATTTTACTATCAAAACGGGCACTAAGTCGAAACCACATCGCATGCCCTAAAACTGATATTAAAATTCCTAAACCCAGTAAACAATACGCTTCTCAGCACACTAGTCTTCTACATCTCAACAAATGATACCAAGCTTCGTAAATTGCATCGTTAAAAAGCAATTTGCTTTTCGCCACACTGACTCGGTATCGTGATACTCGAACATGTTTATCATGATTCATCTAAGTGGGAAAACCGAGACTATCGCAATGCGCGAAACCCAACAGTGGTATTGGTCATTCGTTACAAATCAATCTAAAAGTCGTAATTTAGCTCATTCCCGAAACTTTGCCGAAAGTTCTAACACTTTGGCAAAATGACACGCTACAAAATGCGTCGGACAAAACGCTCCGAGACCTTAACCTCGGCAAAACCTCACTATCGCCACAAAACACGTCGGCAAAATAATTCACTTAACTAAAAGACCATTTCACATTTCACCAAATCTCTACAAAAGTTAAGATGGAACAAAAATTCCGAAGTACTTGCCTCGGCAAAAGTGATCATACATCAAAAGCAAGTCATTTATACAAACCAAAAGCGGATAAAGCCATCCAGGTATCTTGTTCAAATACAAACAAAAAGAAAAACTCAACAGCCGCTCCGGCCTCAGGAACGTCAGCCGCCTCGATCTCTCCGGTAGCAGCAATCTCGGCCTCACGAGCAGCGGCCGCCTCGGCAGCCAGATCAGTAACACCCATGATATTGACATTAGAACCGGAAGGATTGCTAACGCCAACGCCGGCTAACGGATTCAATCGGCTCGTTACCGAGAAGAGTACCCACCGAATCATCCGAATTTGGAGAAACCTTAAGGTCACCCCTCAGCTCGGTGGCGACCCTCTCAAACTCTCCCTCGGCTCCAACCAAATCAGCCTTCCAGCTCGCTTCTCTTGCCGCCTCGGCATCCAAAGTTGGAGCATTCTCCTTGCGAAGGTCCTCAAGAAGCTGAAGGTTTCCGACGACATGTTCCAAATCAATTTCCCTTTCTTTGGCTGTTCTTAGCGCCTCGAGACCTTTCTCCACCTTGGCAAGACGATCTTGGAACTTCGTCGACATCTCCCGCCTCGTTTCTTTCTGGGCTTTCTTGATATTTACATCTTTAGAGAAGCCGCCTCGGCAGCCCATTTAGATTTTGACGCTTCCAGCCTAACGGCCAAGTTCGCAGCTCGATCGTATTCCTCCTTCTACGTACGCTTTTTGCCCTTGAGAGTCGATATCGTCGTCGAGGCGAACTTATCCCTCAGCATCGTCGCATCTTTTCTTGCCTCGTCGACCCGACGCCTATCCTTGTTAGCATCAACATCGTATGCAGCCACCAATTTGTTAATGGAAGCAAAGAACTGAAACGAGCCAAAGATAAAAAAAACAATAGCAAGCGGCTCGGATAATCACCTTGGTACCCTGCAGAGACATGTTGGCGTACAATTTGTCCTCGGCCAGGATATCCGAAGGAGGAAGACTCCCAATGACCTTGGAAAAGAGCGTCGCCGAAGCCAAATCATCATTTGTTATCAACGGAGACCTCGCTCGGCAACCGGGGCAGCGCGCCTCCTCTTCGTAGGCGTGTCAGTCGCAACAGCTTTACCCTTATCAGTAGCCGGAGCTAAACGCTTCCGGCTCGGCACCTCAGTGTGCTTCGATAGATCTGAAGTGGCGGGTTGATCGTTGGTGTTTCAACAGTCGCCTCGACGCCACATTCGTACCCCCCAAACCAGGATCCCGATGAGATGTCGTAACCCCCGAGGCGTGATATGACCCAAGGACATATTGAAATTCCAAAGATACTGAAGAAACGGCTCGGGAATCGGGAACCAAAGGAAGCAGAGATAGAAGAACGCCTTATAAACAGTGAAGTGGTTCAGCGGAAGGCTATCGGCTCGGCCAGTCGGACCAGGGATGACGTACTCGATGTCTTCGGTGATGGAAAATCGTTCCCACAGGGCCCCGACAGATGCCTCAATGGACAGAGACGACCCAGGAGGATCGGTGATGGAAAGAGCTTTTCGCCTCGCCATGATACAGTCTAACTCCCTTTTAGCCGCAACTGGATTAAAATGGAAATCAGGATTCTCCATTTTGACCTCGGCCGCCACAATCAGCTGACTCGCCTCGGCACCCAGTCTCAATGCCTTGGGATCCGTCCTCGACGCCTCAGCAACTATTCCTGCCACCCCGGCAAAATTCCTCGCCTCGGTGAAATTCCATGCCTCGGCACCCATCTCGACACGGCTTGTTGCATCGTCAGATCGCGTCGCCTCGGAAGAACTCTTCGATGACAAGATGACTTTGTTCCCGAGCCGACTGAATCTTCCAGATCGTCAAGATTTGACATCTTTCGATAAATCTATTTCACCTTGGTCCGTTTGAAGGTGGATCGAAAAAGATCGAAGATCACCCGGAAAACTCAAAGATGGATCGGAACGTTCAAAGCCTCGCCGTGATTTGGATGAAGATGGATCGGAAAATTTAAGGATGCGGCGACGTAACATAAATCCTAGCCGGAAAAATAAATTAAAAACGAGAGAAAAAGTAGAGAGAGAGAGGAGAGCTACCTTTGCGAAAAGTTTCGGAGAGAATAATTATGAAGAAGTGAAGAGGGGTCCGAGATTTATAGGCGAAAATCTGAGGCGCGTGGGCGTGACTTCGGGAACTGGCAAAAAACGTTTACGATTCTCGACGCTGACGCTTACTATTCCCGATGCTGTGACGATTTAATACACCCACATATCTAAACTTTCAAGTGATAAATCGCCTCGGCATCATCTAAACATGCTCGGCAAAAACATTATTCGCCTCGGTATCATCTAAACATGCATCGGCAAAAAAACATAATTCGCCTCGGCATCATCTAAAAATGCCTCGGCAAAAGCATCATTCGCCTCGGCATATCTAAAAATGCCTCGGCAAAAGCATCATTCGCCTCGGCATCATCTAAACATGTCTCGGCAAAAACATTATTCGCCTCAGCATCATCTAAACATGCCTCGGCATCATCTAAACATGCCTCAGCAAAAACATTATTCGCCTCGGCATCATCTCAACATGCCTCGGCGAAAAGCATCATTCCCCTCAGCATCATCTTCCGCTTGTCTCAGAACCATCACTCGTCGCATCGGCATCAAACCATTTCTCCTCGGCGTAATGACCAACTCACCTCGACGCTACCTCGGGAATCACCATTTCGTCCCGACACCACCTCGTCTCGGCGCCGTCATGCTCACCTCGGCGTCGACACGCTCGCCTCGGCGTCACCAGAGCCACTTCGACGTCGTCACCTCGCCTCGGCGTCAGCATATTCACTTCGGCAATTTCTCCCTTTCACCTCGGCGATCTCACCCTTTCACCTCGGCGACCTCATCATCTCCACGCCTCAGACCGACCAGCAAAACACCTCGGATCAAGATAGCTCGGTTGTCTCATTTCCAGTTGACCTTGAAGATTGGACAACTCTTACCTCGTCACAATCGCTCTCGAGTCTAACGAGCTAGGGGGCTAACTGTTAGGGTCGGATTTCACCCCGTCAAGATTAATCGGAAAAACGACCAAGTATAGAAACTAGACCTAGCCAGAATTAGTCCGACCCGAGCCAAAGGCCCAGCAGGTCCGAGCCAAAGACAAGCCAAGCCGAAGCAGAGCCAGCCATCCCATGTCACGAGCCGAGCCAAAGTACATCGTGCCGAGCCAAGGGGCCCAACAGGCCGAGCCATTCGTCGAGATGGGCCGAGCCGAGACATCCCTCAAGCGGGACAAGCTGACGGCCCAGAAGACCCGAGCCAGCATCGTGATGGGCCGAGCCAAAGAGCCTAATGGGCCGAGGCAGCATCGTCGTGGGCTTAGCCAAGGAGCATAATGGGCCAAGGCGACGGCCCAAAAGGCCGAGCCAAACACCACCTTGGGCTGAGCCGAGAGCCCATTAAGCGGACGAAACCCTAATCTTCCCTACACAAAAGATAGAGTTGGTGGCCGCGAGAAGGAAAAAGGAAAACCCCCGAGAAAAGAGGAAATCTTCCAAAAATACCTCTCCGAAGACGGTTCACCATTCTGTATAAATAGGATTCATTATCATCCTTAGAATCCAAGTCTGTTTTCTTAGGCAATAGCACTTACAAATATTTTACGAAAAAGCTTACCTAAACAACATCAATAACAACCATCTTTGGATCTCTGTTCTTGTGTTTTCGTTCTTTGACTCTCTGTTCCCTTAAAAACCCTAGAAAAATTCTATTGTGCGGATTTCGACTCCAATGAAGCCTTTGGCCATTTCCAGAATAATCAATCAAACAATTGCAAATACATTTCCTCATTATATCTTCTTCTTTCGATCATTCATCACCATTTTCATCACCGAATCTTAGATCTTCGAGGTGATCCTTCACCTTATAGACTTTGATTTACCCTTTCTTCGAATCCTCAATGGATTTCTATAACAGGATTCATCTCACCTCAGCCTTCCCGTTACATTAATATCAGAGTAGTTGAATTCCTCCGACCAAAATCCATGACTGGTCTTCATCAACAATCCATGATCGAAATGAACCAGTGATTTCGACTCCCACATGAAGCCTTTGGCCATTTCCAGAATAATCAATCAAACAATTGCAAATACATTTCCTCATTATATCTTCTTCTTTCGATCATTCATCACCGAATCTTAGATCTTCGAGGTGATCCTTCACCTTATAGACTTTGATTTACCCTTTCTTCGAATCCTCAGTGGATTTCTATAACAGGATTCATCTCACCTCAGCCTTCTCGTTACATTAATATCAGAGTAGTTGAATTCCTCCGACCAAAATCCATGACTGGTCTTCATCAACAATCCATGATCGAGATGAACCAGTGATTCGAAGGGATACGGATCATGCCCTCGAGGCAGCGCGCTGAAGCTTTGCTAGATGAAATCGAAGGAAGGTTCGCAAATATCAAGGCGACGAGGACCTGATTCATCTCCGAAGTTCCGTTTTTGCCGATTAAACATCGGGTGTCCAATCCATGTTCGTCTATCACTCCGATGATGCCACCTGAAGCACCACGTCCTCCTGATCCCCCAAATTATAAGCCAGACCTCACATCTAAAACGAGCACAAACAAGCTCTGTCGTCTGAAGTACCCATGTAATGAGATATATGAGATAATGGAAAATGGGTTGTGCATCTTTTGTGAAGAACTAGATACCCCTGGTCACCATAATTTGAAGCATAAGGAATAGCAGATTTTCATAGTAGAATGTGAAGATGATCAACTTTCTGAAAAAAACGAGTTGATAAAACCTGTTGTTGAGACAAATTCATCAATTCATGAGGTCGAAATAGAATCAATTGGTGCAGTAGACATGATAGCGACATACAAAATTCATGACGAATAATCAAATCCAGACCGTTACTCAGCAAAATCGACAAAAGACAAGGAAGAGATTTCAGTGACAGAATCGATTGAAACAGAAGCACTTATTCTGGAAGCTGTACAGATTCAAAATAAGGAGAGTGAAGATTATGTGAATGCAGGTTTTCTGGTGGAGCATTTTGGTTTTGTCTCAATGTTGATGTAGCCCTTCCAATTTGACCATATGGACTCATCTCTAGGGAGAAAGATAATGACATCTTTGATTATCAACGGGGCTGAATTCTACGGTAATATCGAGACGTCTCAGAATTTGTCTGTTATAATGAAGTTGGATTGTGCAAATATGGTGTTTGAGATTATATCTAACCAGAAAGAATTGTTGAGCACTAGAAAGAGAACGCAGAAATGGTCAAAATCTTGGTGATCTAAGTTCAAAAGCAAGTTAGAGGCACACAAATTGACATGCTTAATCACAAACACACTCTTTCCACCAATATCATACTATCAAATTTGTAGAAGGGGACTTGGTGATTAACATGGTACTCTAGTGTGGATATTGAAGAGTGGACACACGAGCTAGAAATCTATCTCTATAAGTATAAGAATCAGATTTTTCCCATTAGAGAGTACTATATGTTGGTGGAATTATATCCTATTAATGCTGATGAGATTACGAGGTATATGTGGTTCTCGAAGCTTGGAGGTAAGAGGACAACATATCTTGGTGGAAATGAGGTTAAATGGAATGGTTAGTAATTTGTTTATTTGGCATTAAGAACCCAGAGTTACATGTTGTCCATGAGATGTCCAAGTGTTTACAAGAGTTCTACCTTCTGGTCAATTATTATTTTGATGGAAGGCTAGTTATGGGGCTTAGGCTACAACTACACTATTGGGTTGATTGGAGAATTCATAGTGTTGGAGGTATTGTGTCTTCAGAAAATGTAGCTCAATTGTTGTTAATTACTCATTAACACCCTGATTTTTCCTCCATTCAAGAGTTGGCAGAAAATGACTTATCATGAGCAAGCTTTCTAATCGTGATTTGCTTAACGATATTGGAGATTTATCAACTGGGGAACAAGGAATCGCTGCCCATGCATGTGGTTGTACAAGATTGCTTCAACCCCATAAACCTGTCACGAAAACACAAGCTGCCAATGCTCTTTCAAGTGGTTTTATTTTGACATAGCTAGTGAGGAATCGGCACGTATTGAGGTAGAATCAGTGGCGAGATTGGTGTTGGAGCAGCTGAGGGAAATGAGAAAGGCAGCTATTGTTAGAGCAAAAGGAGAAGCAAGAATATTTTCCAACCTCATAGAACATCATCTTTACCTTAAGCCAATCTAGTGTGCATTTGAGGCTCCTGTAATTGAGTATTATGGACACTTTATCTTTGTTGCAGGTGTTGGCACCAACAAAGCGGTCACTAAAGTCTTTGATCAGTGGAAAGTGCACCCTCCGGAGCAAGCTTCTATGTACCACATATATGCAACCTATGGAAATGACTCTAATGCTGCTTCGCAGTTTCCTTTTAACCCCGCATCCTTGGTGATAGCAACAACTGCGTCTCTTGTGTTTATCCACGCTCCAGGAGAGAAAGAAGAAGAATCCCATGTAGGTGACAAGTTATCTGGACATGACTTTCTCGTTATACGGCTGTTTTTGAAGTTTGAACTAATGTTCACCTACGGTTCTCTTCTTAGACCACCGAGCACTCTTCCAGAAGTTGGACCTTGGACAGAATACAACAATTTGGAGCAGATTAGTAATATACTTCAAAGTTACTCATGTCTGAACTTCTTCACTTGCTTGATGGTTATGTGGAACCAAGCCTTAAATTGTGATTGTGAAGTTGGTCATATAAGTTCTGGAATACTTTCTGTTGCTGATGTTGTTGATGGCTTTTATGCCACTGCAATTGCTGTTACAGATCTGCAACTATGCCTCTTTCTCAAGACATAAACCAACTGTCTTGAGGTGTTATTGATCTTTGTCGCAGTGAGGTTAATGAAGTTAAATAATCTACACACTTTTAGTAATACATTGTGGGTTGTTATGATTTGTATTATGAGAATAAGGCATGGTTTTGAGTGGCTCACTGGTTGATTAAAAAGCTGAAAGTACAGAAGATGTTGCTGAAGTTACATAAGGTGTTGTCATGTGTTTCTCAAAAGCTTGATGATTCCTTGACTGGCTCATTGTTCCAACTGCCCACCTCTCAAGTTCAGATGATATGCACACTCTCATTAAGGAGGAAATATAGACAATACTTATTGGATTTACTTGAATATGAACCGCTTGGTTGCACATATGTGATAACTCCACGGGAATTAAATGTAAAACTTAGTCAGAATTATAGAGTTCTACTTTGATATACCTTTATTTTTACCATTTTTCATAAGGATTTTATGAATTTATTTAATGGTTTTAATAAGATTTTACAAGATATGGATTAGTTTTTGTGTATTTGTGTTGCAAAAGGCGTTTTAGGTCAATCATCTCAAAAATGGAGAAAACCACTTGATTTGACAGGACAGAAGCACCAGAAGTTTAACTCAATATGAAGACTGTCCCGAACTCGGATTGGGATGATCTTTTGACACAAATCTAAACTGAAGAGTAAGCTTTCTAATTGAGGTGATTTGAAGTCATTTTCTGAAGTACTTAAGAAGTTATGCCGATTCTTCCAAGACCGGTCAAAACTGCCTCAAAAGCTAAGCAAGCCAAAACTCACTTGGGCGGAGCAACCAGGCCCATGCGACCGATCAACCAACTTAGCTCGACCAAATGAAGATGTTCTCCTCGGTCGCATGAGACCGAGAGCTGGGACCGATGGCGGATCAAACTTCTAGAAGATCTCGTATTTTAGAATATTCTCGAAGATATAGTCTAGATAATATTCAGAAAATCCATCAGCCAATCAGAGGAGAGTTTATAACCGACCTAGCCACGCCCCAATCACTATATATACTCCTTTTTAGCTTCATAAATTGTATCACCTCAACTTTGAAAGACACAAGTGAATAAAGTTTCAGTTCTGGAGCTCTGAAAGAGTTCTAAGGGTTTTCAGACTAAGGTCTGAACCCTGGAACTCCCTAGTCTTTTATTTTCGTTTATTTTTTTGTTTTTATTTATGTTTATGCTTTCTAGTTTGTTCATATGCTTGCTTGCTTGCATCATGATCGATTAGGAGCATAGTTAGGAATTAGGGTTCTTGAGGAATTCATGTTATTTTAGGGTGTTAGATCCGATCTCATCATAGCTAGGGATTATCTTTATGCTCTTCTTCTTTACTTTACGCATTTACTTTATTGGCCATCTAGTAGATCGATTTAGGATGTTTGAACCACGAAAGTGTTGGATCATTATCCCTGAATTAGTATTTGATGAGCTAGATCTTTTACAACAGAGCAGAAGTTTGAGTTTAGGATCTAGTGACCAATATTGAATCTTGATCGCTTAACTAATACATGTTTATTACCTGAATTGCAATAGAGTGGAAGTTTGATTATTTAGGTTGTTAAGACCTAGAAACTGGAGCCACGGTAGTGGAAAGGTTTATATTAGTGATTCAAGTTCTAAAACGATGCTTATTAAATCCCTGCAAATATATTCATGTGATGCATGATTTCTGATATTTCCTAATTTCCTACCATCTATCCAATTCCTGTTAGTTTAGGTTTAGGTAGTTTTTCCCTGTTTTATTTTATTTCCTTTTCTGTTATTTCTATTTTATTTATTTCTAGCTCTATCCAAACTCTTATAAATTCGAAGTGCACTAAGGTCTCTGTGAGATCGATACTTTAAGTACTACAATTGATTAGATGTGCACTTGCAGCTGGTTATTTATGTTCTTGGGAAAATATTAAAACTTAAAGATCGCATCAAGTTTTTGGCGCCGTTGTCGGGGACCTTCAGCTGCCTTCGAATTTCGGACTAGGGTTTAGTCTAGAATTTTTTTTTCTGTTTTACTAATTTTCCTTTCTTTTTATTTTCATCTTTGTGTGTTTCAGGAAATTTTTTTGAGGAGAAGATGGAATTCGATTCTCTTGCTAGGGTTTTGAAGAGAGATCGTGAGGAGCAAGAAGCTGCCAATCTAGTTGCCCCAATTCAACTGCCCTTTGATAAAATCCGAAACGCGTCACGAGATTTGCCACTTCGCATTGATGCTGAAAACCCACCAGCTCGTCTACACGAGCCAATCGGCGATTTTAACCCTCCAGGGTATATGAATTGTCGATCAACACAAGAGACTGAAGTTCTTCAAAGCCTGAAGACAATGCTTTCTCAGCTTTTGAGTCAGTATTCTAAGCCGAGAAGATGTTATCAGCCTCAACCTCATACGCCACTTAAACCTTTACAAGCTTACCACTTCAATCATAAACCCATCGATTACGAACCTCAAGTAAGTAGACTTGAATCTATGATGAAAGACTTTTTGGAGATGCATGAAATTCAATCAACACAATCAGCTCACGGGTAGACATGATGAAGTATCAACTCAAGGAGAAGCTGGACGAGCTTACACTAAATGTCAAGAAGCTGGAGACAAAAATCGCCCTAGTATCTGAAGAAGTTCCGAGAAAAGTCGACAACATTGGTGACAAACAATGGCAGGACACACTTGACATTAGCAAAGATGACTGAGATATCTGGAATATGAAACGCCAAATCGATATGATGGAAAGAACACTTGAATGGAAAATCGAGCCAGCGGACAAGAGTGACAAACTTGAGAAGCAAGCTGACGAGATCCAAGTCCTTGGATTCAAGGTAGATGCCATTAACGATCAGTTTTCAGGAAAAACCAAGGAGATAGATCAACAAATCGCGTCCCTTTTCAGACAAGTAGCCTAGATGCAGAGTCGGGTTCCTCAATTTGAAGAACTAATCCGGCAGCCACCCAAAGATAATCTTATGGAAGCTAGGGAAAGACCAGACATCTATTGTGACGCAATTTTTGGAAAAGAAGAAGTCGAAGATATTGGCTACTTACCTATGGATATCACAAGCTGTCAAAGAAGAAGGATGGGAGAAGAAGAGCTAAGGAACGAAGTACCATGTGCCCACCATCAACTTCCAACCTTTAGCTCACGATTCAGAAAGCCTATCACTCCCGAAAGGCTAAAAGGTTCTCATGAAATCGTGAAGAGAATTCCTTTGAGCATGACATTCGAAGAAGTTTGGAGATCCAATCTTTTTGTGAATAATTTTTGGGATACAAAGGAGTTTGTATCAGAGATCAAGGCACTCTTCATTGAAGCTAGAAGAGATCAACAACCCACTTACCACATGAGGATACTGTATAAAGTGGAAGATCCAGGGAAATTCACCATTCCCTGTTCGATTAAGGCTTTTAGTTTCACTAACTTTCTTTGTGATACATGGTCTTGCATCAATCTTATGTCTTTGGCTACTGCAGAAGCCTTATAAATCATCAGAATGCGACCATCACAATTGAAGATAAGGATGGCAGATTCATCCTTCACAAAACCGATTGGTTTGATCCCGAACCTAACGGTCATGATTGGGGCTTGTCTTGTGCCAACAGACTTTCAAGTAGTGGAAATGAGAGAAAACTCAAAAGTTCCTCTCATATTCGGGCGACCATTCCTTGCAATAGTTGGAGTAGTTCTAAACATGCCCCAAAAGACGAGATTGCCTCAAGAACATCAATCCGTAGAAGTTCTATGAAGCAACACCGAGTAGCAGCCTTGACACAACTCATGTCGCCACTATAAGGGTGAAGAGAAATATGATCTAGACTCTGAAGATGAAGAAGAAGAAGACATCAAGCCTCCAAGACCATATACATCTTCAAGGCCTTATGAGATGTGTTTCGAAGAAGCTTGGGAAGAAGGAACCTTGAAAAGTCTTTTTCATGATATCTGGTGAACATTGGTGACAAACAATGGCAGGACACACTTGACATTAGCAAAGATGACTGAGATATCTGGAATATGAAACGCCAAATCGATATGATGGAAAGAACACTTGAATGGAAAATCGAGCCAGCGGACAAGAGTGACAAACTTGAGAAGCAAGCTGACGAGATCCAAGTCCTTGGATTCAAGGTAGCTGCCATTAACGATCAGTTTTCAGGAAAAACCAAGGAGATAGATCAACAAATCGCGTCCCTTTTCAGACAAGTAGCCTAGATGCAGAGTCGGGTTCCTCAATTTGAAGAACTAATCCGGCAGCCACCCAAAGATAATCTTATGGAAGCTAGGGAAAGACCAGACATCTATTGTGACGCAATTTTTGGAAAAGAAGAAGACGAAGATATTATTGGCCACTTACGTATGGATATCACAAGCTGTCAAAGAAGAAGGATGAGAGAAGAAGAGCTAAGGAACGAAGTACCATGTGCCCACTGTCAACTTTCAACCTTTAGCTCATGATTCAGAAAGCCTATCACTCCCGAAAGGCTAAAAGGTTTTCAAGAAACCATGAAGAGAATTCCTTTGAGCATGACATTCGAAGAAGTTTGGAGATCCAATTTTCTTGTGAATTATTTTTCGGGTACAACGGAGTCTGTACCAGAGATCAAGGCACTATTCATTGAAGCTAGAAGAGATCAATAGCCCACTTACCACATGCGGATGCTGTATAAAGTGGAAGATCCATGAAAATTCACCATTCCATGGAAGATCCATGGAAATTCACCATTCCACCATCCAACACCTCTTATTCCTAGCTACTTTGCTTCTCGGTCTCACTTAGCTAGATTCGCTCTTAATCTTCTCTTAATTCGTGTAATTCTGTTATTCTACTATTCTTAATTACGTTTTTATTATTCTATACTTTAATTCAAGTCTTACTTTACGCACTTTGTTATTTTCGTATACTTTGAATAAGATTGTTCTTCACGTTCATACGATAGGTACGCGCCCAATGTCCTCTCATGCCGCATTTGTGATAAGCTCTTTTGTTTTGCTTTTTTATTACACGACCAACTTCATTCACTTGAAATGGTGTGTTTGGATTTTCAGCGTTGAAATATCCCCTTTCTTGTCCTTGTCCACGACCGCAACCATGGCCTCAACCGTGTCTGCATCCTCGTTCTTGCCAACTATTTTGACTGGATCACACAACATTCACTTCTGGGAATGGCACTGATCCAGTTGGACGAGTTTGATGGTTTAACATCACAAGATCATTGTTTTGTTCAGCCACGAGGAGGATGTGCATCAACTCCGAGTATGTGGTTAATCTTTTTGCCTGGTATTGCTCTTGCATGATTACATTTTCAGGGTGAAATGTTTGGAGAGTTTTTTCGATCATATCAAAATCACTCACAATTTCTCCACATAACACCATCTTCGAAGTTATTCCGAACAATGCGGAATTATATTCACTAACACTTTTGTAATCCTGAAACCAGAGATTTAACCACTCATGTATTGTTTTTGGCAAGATTACATATTTTTGGTGATCAAACCTATCTTTCAAAGATTGCCAAAGATATGCAGGATCTTTTTTCGTGATATATTCATTTTTTAAACCATCATGGATGTGGTGGGATAAAATATCATGGCTTTAGCCTTTTTTTCATCTGATGTCGTTTTCGACTTATCGATGGTATTAAGAGGCTCTTTCGCTTTCATATGCATTTTTCCACCTATCGCCCATGTCATATAATTTTTCTCAGATATATCAAGGGCGCTGATCTCAAGCTTTGCCAAATTCGACATGATAACTATATAATAAAATTATATATAACCATCAATTTAGGTATAAATCCTTTTAGATATTTAATTTTAAAGAAACATGATAAAACTTTAGAATAATAAAAGTTGTATTTAAGACAATAATTTAAAACAATCATTTTAGGACGTATAGCCTACCATATGATTGAGGAGGTAGAGCCTTCCATAGATTTGAGGAGACAGAGCCTACCATATAATTTTAGAAGGAAAAACCTTCTTATATTCAAGGAGGTAAAGTCTAGCCTACCATTAAAGATGAGGTATAACCTTTCACCGTAAATAACATATGAATTAAAATAAATTATAATTAACATAAACTCAACATGAATTAAATTTTACCTTCAAAACGTATGAATAAATCGAATGTCGTTCGTGCTGATAACATGTTATAAACTATAATAGATATAATATATTAGTATATGAGAGTGATGTTTCTCTTTATGAGAATGAGAGAACGAGAGGAGAGAGTAAAGACTTATTTTACTGTCTTGAACTTAACCATTTACAAAGCACGTTAACATATTTATAACAAATTTAAGCAGGTAAGTATATAATATAATATTGTCAATGGATAATCATTCTTATCTTTATCCTTCAAACCCAAATTAAATTTATATTGGGACATATGTTGCTTATATATGAGTCATAACGTACCATATATGTAAAGCACCATAAAACAAAATCTTTCCCCCGAGAGAACAAAACCCTAGCTGCCGCCAAAAAAAAAAGAGAGGTCGGGCGCTTCTTGCCAGCGCCAGGAGGAGTTTTTAAGTAGTTTGATTTGTCGTAGATTTTGTTATGAGAAGCTGCGCCGATTTTCTGGTTCAAGGAGGAGAAGATACGTCATCGTGGTTTGCAGATCTTGTTGCAGCGTGTAACGGGAAGGCTGAGGTGAGATGAATCCCGTTCTAGAAATCCACCGAGATTCGAAGAAAGGGTAAATCAAAGTCGAAGGATCACCTCGAAGATCTAAGATTCAGTGATGGAAATGGTGATGAACGATAGAAAGAAGAAGAGATAAAAGAGGACAATGTATTTGTTTGATTGATTATTCTGGAAATGGCCAAAGGCTTTACATATTGTTTACTAAACCAGAAATACTAAACCGGAATGAAATAAGATAAAATGCAATCACCAATTTCCTGTCACAGTACTCCTCTGTCGAATACTAATTCAGGGATAATGATTCAACACTTATGTGGTTCAAACATCCTAAATCGATCTACTAGATGGCCAATAAAGTAAATGCGTAAAGTAAAGATGAAGAACATAAATATAATCCCTAGCTATGATGAAATAGAATCTAACACCCTAAAATAGCATGAATTCCTCAAGAACCCTAATTCCTAACTATGCTCCTAATCGATAATGATGCAAGCAAGCAAGCATATGAACAAACTAGAAAGCATAAACATAAATAAAAATGTAAACATAAACAAAAATAAAAGACTAGGGAGTTCCCGGGTTCAGACCTTAGTTTGAAAACTTTTGGATTGGATTTAAAGAATGTGATTGCTTCACTGCTTGTTGTCGTAGCAGGATTCGGCTTGGAGTTGAAAAATGTGGTTGCTACACTACTTGTTGTCATAGCAGATTTCGGCTTGGAGTTGAAGGATGTGGTTGCTTCACTCCTTGTTGTCCTAGGTTTTCTTATCTTCTGGTTTAAGTAGATAAGTGAAGCTTTATGTGTAATGTGTGTTTTTGTACTTGTATCATGGTAGTTGTAAGACTTATGCGGATGAATACCGTTGGTTTTTGCAAGGGTCTTCGAGTAATAAGTTTTAGATTCAGCTTGGAAAGATCTGCGGGACCCAAAAACCTTAATATTGTATCAATGCTACCTTGCCGTTAGTAGCTCATCAGTTTAATGGATAACACATGCTCTAGTTTGTCTTATGTCTGCCTTCACAATGCCAGAACTCTGCTGAAACTATGCTGTTATCATGGCTTGGTAACTCTGCTTGTACATTTAAGGTTCCGCGATTAGTCGCAGATTAGTCGTAGATTAATCGCTGAATAGTCGCGGAAGATTTTAAAATTTTAAGACGCTAATAGCAAAGATGAAGCAGATTAAAAAATGAGAGGTAACACAAAAAAATCTCAAAATAGAAAATGCAGATTAATGAAAGTTAGAAACATTAAAAAAAGGAGTTTAAGTTCCATGATTACAGATTACATGTAGTCATCATAGAAGCAGCCGTCGCATATCCCAGGGCCCCTACTCTTCTCATCGAATCTTAGAAACCATTGATCAACCGGAGTACAGTTGCAATGCTAGAGAGATGAGAACATCGTTTCGTGAAATTCATTGTACTTATTCCTCAACACATTACATATTGTTTCTCTTCTTTTAATATTAAAAAAAAAGATTATACTAAAACAAATTCTCGGAAGTCCATCGGTAACGGTAGAGGCTGGGCGGATTCTACTAGTTTAACAAAATATGGGTAGACAATCGCCAGATCTGATGAATAAATCACCAACCCCGGGTGTCTGGCCAAAGTCTAACAGTGTGGGGGAATAATTCATAGAATATAGCGTACTCCCTCGTCCAGAAGCATCCGTCGCATATCTCAGGGCCCTTCATCGCATCCGCGTACCATTTTAACGATTGATTTTCCGGAGCACAGTTGCAGAGCCAGAGAGATGAGAACATCGTATCGAAAAATTCATTATACTTATTCGTGAACACTGCCGGCAAACCCACAGGCCAACCCTGAAAACATTCGGTTACAATATGCCGACTAATCTCCTGGACAAATTCCCGGGTTAACTTAGAAACGGAAACTCCGTCGTCCCATAACAATTTCCGTAGCATTGCGTACGTGTAGATAGCGATTTCACATCCTGCTTCGGCTGCCTCCTTAATTTCAGGAGTTCCTTCGTCAATTCTGTCGTATTTGTAGATGTATTGTACTCCCTTTATGTAGATTGCACCGGGGTTTCCGTACCTGTAACACGTAGCCAGAAACGCACCCTCCTCTCGTGAGATAACCAATTTTCGCCAACAAAGTACGTCAACCCTCGCGTAAATTGATGGGAGTTCTGCACAAACATAGAGTGTCTTGCATGTCCTCTTCAAATTGGCAAAATCTTTGACCGACTTTGCGCAAACGCGGCGGACAACCATCTCCTGTAGTTCTTTAGGCATAGCAAGAAGTCGTGACTCTGCCATGTCTTCTTGGTTCTTTGTTTCAGGGCGAATCAATTGGTTCTCAAAAACCTAATCCCTAATTTGCTTTTATACTCACTATTTAATTATGGTCTATTGTTAGATCTGATGAATAACTGCATTTTAAAAGAATTTACTTATAACATTAAATTTTAATTTTTAAACAAAAGTGAACCATTTGTATATTGACATGTGGTTCATGAGAAAGTCGACACGTGGCTTCACACTCTCCCTCTTCTCTTATAAATATTTTCCTTCTTTTAACAGAATGGGAGACTCCCTATGGAGATGCTCTGGTTTTATTGCGGGACAGCTCATGATGCGAGACAGCTCATGATTTACTCTAAACGCTGAGATAAAGCATATTAAAAAAAATAGACCAATTAAAATATCGCTATATTTTCTCACTGTAGACTCTGCAATCACATCATTTTAATTAATAAGCATATTATCATATCTTGCCGATAAAAAAAAAGCATATTATCATATCTAGAAGATTGATTAATGTTTGTAACTTTCAATTAATATATTATAATTGGGTTTGTCATATATTAAAGTTTCAATTTAAGTTTCGCACGCAAAAATCGGAAATATGTAGTATAATTGGGTTTGTCAGATATTCGGCAGTGATACAATTCCTGTAAAAATCTTCATCATAGCTTCATACTAATTGCGGTATTAATATAATCTTTACATGTGTGCTCTAACGCCTGCATACGTGTAAAGTCATCAGCGGAGACAAAGGAAACACAATCGTCATGTTCCGGCCCTTCCAGGGTAAAACTTAAACGAATTTGATCCATCCAACCACAAAACCCTAGTTCAAATTCTGCTTTATGCATGTGTTCCGTCTGCAAAGACCTTAAACAATACCAAGGGTTTAATTCCTTGGCATACTTGGCGTCTGTAAACTATGAAAACCGCAGCCGCATGCTCTGCCGACTACTATTGAGTATATTGAGTCTTTGATATATCTATTGAGTCTATGCGATATCTCTGCGAGATATATGTCAGTATCTGCAAGGCTAACTTTAAAACGCAGACGATGCTTGCATTCAGCCTTAATATCGCAGGGGAAGCTTTACATTCTGTTTTAAAAACGCATATGCTGCTCTTACCAAAAACAAATTGTCCCTATTTAAAAATGTTCTGATATATCCAATTATATTGTCTGTTACCGTTGACGTTTAACCATAAATGGCATTACACGTTTCTTTGTACCTCTGCTCGGAGTTTGTGCTCCCTTTCTCCGCTGACGATTTTAGACGTGTAGTTTTAGAGTAATAGTTAAGGTTATTTGGCATATTTATTGAAGAGAAAGAGAGAAGAAAGAAAGAGAAGAAAGTGATGCGGACATCAGAACCGAGATAGACCGTGGCGAGGAGAATATGCACACGAATGAAAATGTCATAGCCGATGTCAAAGAAGAGATGATTCTCGATGCTTTGATTGTCTATGTGAAAGCTCATGGAACTACTACCACCTCAGGAAGGGACTGTACTGTGCGTACGGCAGGCTTAGATCCTGATCCTATTGGCGACAGCGGGACCTTTCTTGTTGTTGGGACAGTTGCTCCTAAGTTACTAAAAGACTTTCCATAAACGGCAACACGCGTGTTTCACTTAAGCGTGGAGAGCATCACTTGATCATCTCAGCTGATCACGACCCTCCACTCACCTCAGATGATCTCGGACGTCCATCTCTCAAAGAAAACATAAGAAGCTTCTCGTTCTCTTCACTCAACAAGAGAGCCGCAACGCCATTAATGCCCAACGGCTAGAAGAGGCTCATCAATGGCGAATCACTTGTTATATCTGATTTATTTGCTTTCCATTTGAGTTTTATGTCCGTTTGGTCTTGTTTAGCACGAGCTCTTTATAAGCTTTTTTCCCCTTTCAGTTGTAGACACTTTTATTGAATAAGAAATTTCTTTGTTTTGCTTCAAACACTTGTGAGTTTTGAATCAAATATGTCCTTGCTAGTTCTTTGTTTTTTTTGGAATCAACACACTTAGATTTAGTGCTGAGACCTACATCCCTCGCGAGGAATAGCCCTTGGGATTAAACCTCTGGTTACTTGTTGTTTGTGGAATCAAACAACCCCGGTTACAACCCCATCTCTCCATCGATCATCATAGCCTTTGAGACTGGATTCTCGTGAGTGAGCACTTGGTGGAATCCGAGTCTTACATCAGAAAGAGAAAAAAAAAAAAGAGAAAGAAAGTCCCCGTTTGATGTGTAGCAGTAATTTAGCAAGACTTTAATCCACTAATGAGCGTAGTAGTTTTTACCAGAGGATAGCAAAAGGCGCAACTGTTTAGGCTTTTATAACAGCCGTGTTGAAAACAAAATACCCATAAAAAAAGTTTCGTACCGACATGCAGATTTATTTAGATAACCACCTTACACACGAGTCACGAAGAATCCTACGAATGATCCCGCTTCCTCCCTCTTAATCTTTCCTCCATCGAAGTGCACATCCCCTTGATCTCAGCCCGAACAGTATCAATCCTTGCTTCCAATCGTTCTATCCCCGCGAGCTCAGCCTGAAGGGCATCAATCCTTGCTTTTAATCGCGGACAGTGGGGACAGCCAGCGTGGAAACGCTCTTTAGGATCCCTCTGACCTAGGGGGACGGTGGATCTAAAGTCCGCAACTCCATATCGTCTCGACGGACTTCCTTCAAGTTGACCGGTGGGGCTGCCTCGCCCCGGAGAAACCTGTCAGAGGTCGTTCACAACCAAGACTCGTCAACAGATTCATGTAGTGCATGTGTACAGCAAATATTCCCTTAAACCTAGCTAGAATGTACATGAGATACAACTCTTACCGGTGGCACCTCAACATCAGCTCTTACGGTAGACGCATGTCCCTGATTTGGAGCAGGAAAGGGAGGTACGATGCCATTCGGGTTTACTTTTCCCCAGGCAACGGCTAAGGGGTTCATTGTCGCTGACCAGCGTATATATTAACTCGTTAGCAAGGATGGAACCCAATGAATGATGGGTTGTAGTTTACCTGAAGGAAGGAAAGGTCGGTACGGAGTAGTTACCTAAAGGAAGGAAACGTCGGTATGGAGTGGTCGCGAGTGAACTCCTCCACACCGCCGAAGAATCGAGTAGAAATCTCGGGTCATGGTAGGGAATATGGAGTTGGAAAAGTCCATCTGGAAAGATTGGATAAGGTAATTGGACAAGGGGTTCGTAACCTGGCATCGGAGGACGGGGATGTGTCAGATAGATGTACAAAAAAATTAATCGGATGTGATCAAAACAGAAGATTTTTTCAGGATAGATTATACTGTTTTTGCCTGGAGTCGTCCAAGATAACGGTAGGTGGACAGGCGCGGTTCCTAGGTGGCAGACGAATTCGAAGTTACCTCCATCCTCGGAAGATTCTAGGAACGAGGGGGACTCTATCGGGCATCTAAATCCTATGCGGATAACAAGTTCATACCGCCGGGATTGTGGAGAAAACGGACGCGCCTCGAAAGCTCCAGCTACCATTTGTCCAGTAATTTCAACTCCGGACAAATCGGAAAGCACCTGCAAAGCATTTACCAAGCCCCAGGACCTGAGTGAAAGTTGGCTCGAGGAAATCCCTAATTCCTCGCACAACTCCATCATCACCCACGAGAGATTCTCCCGGTGTCTTGCTCTCCTACAAGAACTGTAGATAGTGGTGTATCCAAACGGGAGCGGATTTTCCAGATACGCACCCGCTTCGGGGATAATAAACCTGGGTGGGGACCTCCGTTCCATGACTGAGGGCCAGGTAATTGAGTCTGAGGAAGCCATTATCCCTACGATGTTTGCTTACTGTGCTTATTTTTTTGTAGTTTCCAATTACTCTACAACAAACCTAAGTAAGGAACAAGGGGAAACTGTTCCGCTTCTCTCCGTAGTTGCTTATCTCCCACCACATGTAAAGTCATCAGCGGAGACAAAGGATCCACAATCGTATTCCCGCCCTTCCATGTGTAAAGTATAAACGAATCTGATCCATCCATTCGAAAAACCCTTCCCCATCAAACATTATTATTTTACTTGACATGTCACTAATCCCCGTCTCAAATAACGTCAACTAATAACATCTATTTTCTCTGATCGGGGTACAATGAACATTCGCTATCTCTGCCTATACTCTTCTGTCCATCAACCGGGAATCTGTAGATGTAGCGAAAAGGATTTAAATAGATATGATCCATCCATTCGTAAAACTCTTCCCCATAGTTAAGTTGAGTAATATAATACTTGAAAATATATTAAGATGTCATTCCTCCAAAATACTCTAATATTTTTCCGTTTACAATTTTTATTACTTTGAAAAGATTAATTTTTATAAAAGACATAAATTAATACACAAACTGAATTAAAAATAAATAATATATTAAAACATTGGAAAACCAATAAAATTACAAAATTTGAAGAATAATAAATATTTATTATATTAATTTTAAGAATAATATATATTTATCAAAACTATTCAATCATAAAAATATATATTTATTTTAGTAATATAATAATAAAAATTATTTATTTTAGTGTGAAATTTAATGTTGTGATCGGAGAAGAAAAAACAATTTGGTGCTAAAACTACACCAAATATGGTGTAATTTTTTGTGCAATGGGTTGAGATGCTGATTTCATGTACGTACGTTTTTATGTAAAGGTCTGCCAAGAGTCTCGGAGTTGCCGCGGTAGTTGTATGATTAGCATTATCTTGGCTATTCAGCAAACAGTGACACAAAGTGAGTTTCAAGTAGATATTTTGCGAAACTAGTTGGAGTTAATCATTTCTTACATTATTTAATTGCACAATTATTAAATAATATTTTGCGAAACTAGTTGGAGTACTATGAAGCTTTTCATGAAGATTTTGTAAAAGGATTCCATGTCTGCCGAAAATCGCGATATTTGTCAAAACCGAGATTTTTGATGTATTGGAAACAGTGAGTTTGTCTGCGTTCCCCATCAAATATGTGCCATCCATTCGGAATACCCTTCCCCATGAAACATTATTTTAGTTGCCACGTCACTAATCCACGACTAAAAACGTCAACCATTGATTGGGGTAAAATGAACATCCGCAAGCTCTGACTTTACTCTTCTGTACCTCTGTTAGAGTCTGCAGACCTAGATAATATTTAAAGATAAGGCGGCGTGGAAAAACCCCTCAACATCAAATCTGATCCATCCATTCAGAAAACCCCTCAACATCAACTTTATTTTTTTCGCCATGTCAGTAATGTCCGTTACTGTTGACGTCTTTTTTAAAACACACCGTTTCATGATTGTGTAAAACGCACTGTTTCATGTAAAAAAAAACATTCGCAGGCTCATGCTCACTAAATACGTTTGGGTATCCCCTCACTAATTAAAGTTTTTAAAGACATTTGTTTTTGATAAGATTGCAGCATCTACAATGAAAATCACTGTTTCCAATAGTAGATATGCTACTAAAGTTTCATACACAAAAATCCGAAATATGGAAAAACCTTACAAATAGTATTATTGGGTTTGTCAGATATTCGGCGCTTGATACAACTCCCGTCAAAATCTTCGTCACTTCATATTAATTGTGAAATTTGAATATAATCTTCACACGTGTACTATGACGCACGCACACGTGTATAGTCGTCAGCGGAGACAAAGAAAACACAATCATCACGTTCCCGTCCTTTCACGTGTAAACTTAAACGAATCAGATCCATCCAACCAAAAACCCACGTAAGTAATCCGCGTCTGAAAACGTCAACCAATGAAATCTCTTTTCTCTGATAGGGGTAAGATGAATATTTCCTAATCTAATTCCTTAATACTATATGATATCCGTGCTATGCGCGGAGATATTAAATTATTATTATTTTTTAATTAAATTTGATATTATGAAATTTATTTAAATTTATAATTAAACAATGATAAATGTATATTTTGAAATTTATGATTAAACAATGTTAAAAATTTATCTGTCCACCTCACTAAGGTCGTCGTTCTTTTGAAGAGGTAAATAGATCCGAGTTTCTTTTTGTTTAAGAAGAGACCCACAATTTTTCTTTCCAAGTAAGATTTTCCTGGAAAATTCATTTTTTCTCGGGAAAATCCCTTTTTCTATTTTTCTTTTGTTTCTGCTTTGCTTGTCGGTTGAGATTGTCGTCATATTGGTAGAAATTCGTTCAAAGAAGAGCGAATCTTCTAAATTGTTTCTAATATTTCAGTTCTCTCTTCCATTGGTTAGTTGTTTTGGCTGCTACCCTAAGTTTTGGGTATTATGGTTTCTAGCTTTATGGAAAATTATCGAGTAAAATCTTTGTGATTTGTATTTTGTGTTATTTAGGTTTAAGCTTGGAGTGATTAAAAGACATCAATGACTGGTGAATCAACAGCTCGTTCGTACAAATTGCAGAAGAAGAAGAACAACATGTCGGAAAGAGTTCCACTTGCCGAACACGAGATTTTGAAAGAAAAGTACGAGACTTTGTCGAGAGAGAATGAGTGCTTAACCAAAGCGCTCGAGCTTCTTAAAAAAAAAGCAAAGATTCACTATAGAGGATCTGGAGAAGAAGCAGAGAGAAGCATTGGTTAATGAGGAAGATTTTGAAAAACTGGAGAAGAAGTATGGTGTGAAAGTGCAAGAGCTACTGAGACAGGAACTGAAACACAATCTGACACAGGGGTTTTCCTTACAAGAATATTATTAGATAATTCATCAAGAGTACTTACAAGTCCTCTCTTAATCTCACTGATTTAGTCTCTCTTGTTCAAAGATCTATACACAATCTTTGAACCTTACAAATGCATCCCTTAGCCCTAGCTTTAGATTTCTTACAAGAAACCCCAAAACCCTTTTCAAAGATATTGCTTTCAATGTGTTAACCTCATACAAAAGCTTAACACTCCCTATTTATACAAAATAGAACGTGGCTCATACTAGCCTAAATCACCAAGTTAAAAATAATACCAAATCTCTAGCAATAAGTCATATTTCCTATTTCCTAGGCTAAGATCTAGGAAATATTCATTTTCTCTAATCCAGTGAATAATCCTCTCCAAGATGCTCTTCCAGCTCAGCTACAGCCTCCTGGTGCATCCACGTGGCTTCACAAGCTCGGTCCAAGTCATCTCCCTTGCTCCAAGTCGTCCAACTCCTTGAGCTGCTCGCCTGTATCACTTTATGTGCTACTTCTCAACTGGTACATGAGATGCATCAGCCCAGTGCATCTTCAATCTCCCCCTTTTTAGCTTCGTGTGTCTCTCAAGCACATACATCAACCACTCATACCACCCACACATCACCAAAAAAATCTCCTTGACTCCCCCACAATTCAAGGTTCTTCCTCCTAGCTGCCACTTTCTCCCCTTGCTTGGGAGCACAAAAAGTTAAAAACACATGCACTTGAAGCAGTATGCATACTTAGCTCGACACGACTATCTCGACTTCAATTGAAGCATCTCCTTGAAGTTAATTTGAACTCCACGGGTTTTCCTCCCTTCGGTCACATCCTCGATCACATCAGATAGTGAGTGATTCCAATGAACTCGTTGTATCACCTCATGTTATGAATCAGGTTGTTCTGAAACCTGCTGTATTACTCCATGTTCTGAGACAGAACCAGACTGGTCTTCTGAAATAGTACACTTCTTTGATTCATCACATTTTGAGTTGCTGTCTATACTAAACCAATTCCACTTCGGGAGATAATGTTCATTAAACACCACATGAACCGACTCCATGACCACATCAGTTTGAGTGTTGTACATTCTGAAGGCTGTACTACTTCCTGAGTAGCCCAGAAACATCCCTTCATCACTCCTTCCATCAAACTTTCCTTGATGATCCTTGTCATTCAAGATGTAACATTTGCATCCAAATACACGAAAGTAGCTCAGGTTGGGTGTCTTCCCTTTCCAAATCACATATGGAGTCTTAGAGGTCCCTTTCCTGACATAGATCCTGTTGATGATGTAGCACGCTGTGTTTAATGCTTCTGCCCAAAACTTCATAGGTACATTGTTGCCATGTATTATTGCTCTGGCCATGTCTAGAAGAGTTCTGTTCTTCCTCTCTACAACCCCTTCATGTTGTGGTGTTCTTGAATTCGAAAACTGGTGTGCGATTCCATGATTTTCACAAAACATCTTCATGGACTCACTTTGAAATTCATCATAACGTCCACTGCGAATCCTCTTGATACCTCCTCTTTCGTTGATCATATGAAATGCCCATATTCTGAAGCTATCAGCTATCTCATATTTTTCACGAATAAATCTGACCCAAGTAACTCTGGAATAGTCATCCACCAGAACGAGCACATACCTCTTGCTGGCTAGGCTGCCAACTTGCATTGTCATCAAATCCATGTGAACCAGATCCAACACTGCTTTCGTTTGCACATCCAGCACCTTCTTATGTTGGATTTTCACATGCTTTCGTTTATAACATGAATCACAAATCATCTTGTTTTCTCCCTTGATCTGAGGCACTCCTCGTACTATTTCTTCATCAACAAGAGTAGTTAGAGTTCTTACATTCATGTGACCAATTCGTTGGTGCCACAGATTGATATCATCCTTTGCGTTGTAGCACTTATTCCCTGACTTGTTCCCTCTTTTGGGCTTCTTGATGTTTTGCAGGTTGCTTCGTGTACCTGTTATGTGGCGTGAGCAGCTACTGTCATCATGTTCATCTGCTATGATGACCATATTGCACCCGAAACCAAGTCCTGAAGTACCCCTTGGTGTTTTTCTTGTGAATGTCTGAAATCCATGTCCTGTAGTACCTCTTGATGTACTTCTTGTCTATTGCAGATCAGACTTCTTCACCCATATTTGGTTTCGACGACCATTCCATGCGAACTTCCCTTGGTTTCCTGAGCTTCTTCACCATATCCCAAAACTTGTAGCAATAGACCTGGATGTGGCCATACTTTCCACAGTAGTAACATCCACCCTTTTGTGTTGTACTACTTACAGACTTCGGTTCTGCTTGTTGAGAAAAACCTGTAGACACAAACTTGATTTTCTCAGTCTCAGGCCTTTCCCTTCCAGTGTATCCAAGACCTCGTCTAGCATCAACTTTTCGTCCATAGCTCAGAATCTTATCCAGCTACTTTGTACCAGCAAACATATGAATTTTCTTGTGTTGCAGGTCTAACTTTGTCTTGAGTTTGGTTGACAACTTCTTCTCAGCTTCTAGTTCCTCGTTTAGTCTGTCTGCCTTGTTTGCCAGAATAAGTTTCTCCTTTATCAGTGATACACTCCCCTAGCTCAGCTTTCTTTCTGCAGTCAGCTCATTATGCAGTAGCTCAACGAGTGCTTCAAGACGAAATTTTTCTTCTTCAATTCTGAGTTCTCTGTTCCGACTCTGATCAGCATCTGATGTGCTTCTTTGTAACTCGCAATAAAATCATCATCTTGTTCTTCCCCTGACTCAGATCCAGAAAGCTCTTCTCCTTCCTCAAACTCGGTGATTCCCACAAAAGCATCAAACTTACTCAGCTTGTCTTCATCTTCACTTTCTTCTTCTTTTGAATCCAAAATCACCATCGAACAACTCCTCAACTCTTGATAGCTCTGCATCTTCTCCGCAGGATCACACCTGTTTGTATTACACATAAGTGCCCGCTCTGATACCAATTGAAAGTGCAAGAGCTACTGAGACAGGAACTGGAACACAATCTGACACAGGGGTTTTCCTTACAAGAATATTATTAGATAATTCATCAAGAGTACTTACAATTCTTCTCTCAATCTCACTGATCTAGTCTCTCTTGTTCAAAGATCTATACACAATCTTTGAACCTTACAAATGCAGCCCTAGCTTTAGCTTTCTTACAAGAAACCCCAAAACCCTTTTCTAAGATATTGCTTTCAATGTGTTAACCTCATACAAAGGCTTAACACTCCCTATTTATACAAAATAGAACGTGGCTCATACTAGCCAAAATCGCCAAGCTAAAGATAATACCAAATCTCTAGCAATAAGTCATATTTCCTATATCTTAGGCTAAGATCTAGGAAATATTCCTTTTCTCTAATCCGGTGAATAATCCTATCCAAGATGCTCTTCCAGCTCAGCTACAGCCTCCTGGTGCATCCACGTGGCTTCACAAGCTCGGTCCAAGTCATCTCCCTTGCTCCAAGTCGTCCAACTCCTTGAGCTGCTCGCCTGTATCACTTCATGTGCTACTTCTCAACTGGTACAGGAGATGCATCAGCCCAGTGCATCTTCATGGTGAACTACAAAAGAAGCTAGAGAAGCTTGAGAAGGTTATCGAAGATTTAATGCCGGTCCAAAAAATCCGGGGACGAACGGTGAGGATTCAGTGACTGCAACACTGATATGCTCAAATTAATACCCTATAAGTACTAAAGCAGTTGTTGTAGTATATGTAGGGGTCGAACACAAGAACTCAAGAAAGTCACACAATAGATTATATAGACTCGAATTAAGCTAAACCAAACAATGTAATTAAATGCGAGTGCGTAAATCAAACAAGTTGTAAGTCAATTGGAAAGAAGATAGGCTCATGGTATTTCTCAGGATTTCAATGAATGTAGATAAACTAACTAACATGATTTAGATTTAGCGCGGTTCTTGAACTCAAATCACTAAAGTATAGCTAACCAACTCTCGTTGCGAAAACTATCTAAGTCTAAATCCTAGAATTCCAAATCTCTTTGCGAATCCTAAAGTCTCAACCAGCTTTTAGTTCAAGTTTGATTTGTTCACAAAACAACTAAACCAAATCTCTTCCGAATAATTATTTTGCTCACCCTAAGTTCTGTCAGGTAATTAATCGCACTCTCGTGCCTAATCAATTATCCTAAGATCTAAGTTCCAGATTCGTCAACCTAGAATTAGCTATGAGAACAACCTATGGTGAAGAACTAATTCATATGGTGAATCCTAATTAACTAATTAACCTAACATTCAGAGAAAATCCTTATGAGAACCCTGAACCTAACAAGGGATCTACTCAGACATAGTAATTGAAACAATAAACATGGCTGAATAAATCACTGAATAAATAATAAAGATGAGAGTAACAATAGGGTTCAAAATCTTCTCTCGGATGAACAGAGTTTCAGACTTGTCTCCCTCAGAGAGCTCTCTCACAGAAAACCAAAGTAAAATAAAGCGTAATAGCCAAAGTGGCTTAAAAACCTAACTTAAACTCCTAAAACACGTTTTGGGCTAAATTGTAAATAATAAAGTCTTCTGGGCAATTTTGCAATTCTTCAACTCTTCATAAAAGTCGCGACTCGTGTCTTGCTACAGTGAGTATCGACCGATACTAGTCAGTATCGATCGATACTGAGGCTTCAAATCGGGTACTCAACTACACGGACTTCTGCTTTGCTCCAAAATGCTCCAGAAAGCTCCAATATCTCCAATTATGCTCCAAACGTGCTAAAACATGTAAAAGACTCTAAAACACTACAAAATAGTAGAAAGACTCTATAAAACAGACTTATATCATGGCTTAAAAGGGGTAACAACCATTATATATCAACTCCCCCAAACTTAGCATTTGCTTGCCCTCAAGCAAATAGAAGACTAAACCAGAGAAAGAGGTTTGAAAACACGGAGACTCACCTGTTTATGAAACATTGCAATGACCCTTTTCCCAAGCACCCAAATGTCACCTAACTAGTTCCAAGACTAACCACCATGTACTTCTCCTTAGGCATTCTCAGCTTCCCCACACTACACACATTATTTCGCAGCTTCATTCAATTAAACCCATCATCGCCAGTTTCATCGCCGTGATTAATACCAAGAACCTTCTAGATTCTTTCCCATACAATATCATGACAAGGAACCACCCAATTTCACACTTTTTGTATCACTTTTCCACTCTCACAGACTTATTTCTTATCATATTCTTTTTTTTTTTTTTAGATTCGCACATACACATCAAGGTATGAGACGCGAGTATTGATGGTGTTTGCCACCGAATCCCCGGTTCTTCCCTCTCAATGTATCAAATGGTGTAGGCGAATAATGGCATCAT
Source organism: Eutrema heterophyllum (assembly GCA_002933915.1). Lineage (NCBI taxonomy): Eukaryota > Viridiplantae > Streptophyta > Magnoliopsida > Brassicales > Brassicaceae > Eutrema > Eutrema heterophyllum. Next base: position 42,955 of record PKMM01011750.1, on the reverse strand, counting down.
AGGAAAATCCTAGCCTCGCTTCCAATCCTCTGTGTGATCATCCCTCACCAAGTAGAATAATGGGATCGCTGGAAACATTCATAACCCTCTACTTAGGAGAAAATCATCTCATCTTTTCATGCACCTATTTATTAATTAACAGAAGGGGAGAGAGATACTATTACTTTTAAACACATGGGTTCCTTTGTCAGATATGAATGAGGAATCAAGCTCTATGAATACTAACCACGTTGATGAAGTGCAGAAATTTGGCTCAGGCTTTAAAAGAACTCTGCTGGAAACATGTGTGTCTTCTAGTTAACTGGTCAGCCTTTGGATTTTTCATTAGTCGATCTGTAACTGATTCTGTAACAGTGGTCACTTAGAAGCAAAGTCAGAACAAAAGAGTCAAGAACACGATCATAGTCTCCAACAAATTTTGACTCAATAAAACGACAAATGACTCAAAAACAACCGACTCTAAGAAAAACAAACACAATGTCAGCGAGTACCTCCCCCAGACTTGAACAACACTGTCCCCAGTGTTATCTAGTCTAGAGTCAGTAAAAGAAACATAACAGTCGAGTTGAAACGTGAAAATCATAGAAGTTACCGAATTGGGGTAGGGGTGTCGACTGACACACAGCACTGGTATCGAGCGATACCAGGCTTAGGCCAACACATAAACTTCTTCTCATCGTCATTGATGCATGTGGTGTCGATCGATACCAGGTGGTATCGGTCAGTACCGATCCTCTGTAACTGATTCACGCAAAACACAAGACACAAAACATAAAACCAAAAACAAAAACAAAAACAAAAGACATATATACAGACTTACCAGTGGGTTGCCTCCCACCAAGCGCTTGTTTAACGTCACGAGCTTGACTTTGCTCAGGTGATTAGTCAGGGCGAGGTTGAGAACTCACTCCCATGCAAGTTCTACAACTAGACACTTGTAGACTCAGAGTTCTACTCAACATGCTCTATATAACCTCTGTTCCTTTCTCTTTCAGCTCCGGAGTAAGAATGACTCTAGCCTTGGAGAATGGTTTTTAGGTTCCTTTGCACTTCACCTTGTACTCAATCGAGTCCCCATCACACTTCTGAGGGATTAAAGTCATAGAGGGAGCACCTTTTACTCCTTTGCTCTTTACCTTCTTCTTTCCCTTAGCTGTTTTGACGTCTTTTTTGGTGATGACAGAAGGACTATCTAGAATGTCCATGACAGTTGGCACGTCAGAAGGTTCTTCCAAAGAATCAGCTGCCAACGTCTCTCCTGTGACCACAACGATGCAAGAGACACGCGTGGTAGCTCCTCTAGTAGGAATGGTTTTGTAGTACACCCCCTTGTCAATGTATGAGAACGAGATTCTCTTGATGGGTGTGTCCATAATGGCACCAACCGTAGCCATAAACGGTCTTCCAAAAATCAATTGCGTACTAGATTTTGCACTCATCTCCACAACCTGAAAATCAGTAGGAACCAGACAATCTTCTACTTCAACCATCAAATCATGGATTGTACCGTATGGAAGTGAGGTGGAACAGTTCGCGAATGTGAGAGATGTCTTGGGAGATCGGATATTAGCTTCCAATCTCTCTGCAATTGCCCTTGACATGACATTGACGCTAGCCCCCGAGTCAACGATAGACTCTTTGAATTTAACTCTAGAGATAGAGCATGGAACTGAGAATATTCCTGGGTCTTCCCTCTTAATCAGCTGTTTCATCTGAGGTGTACTTCTGGCTTTGATAAAGAGTGTCTTGATCTCTTCCTCAGTTTCTCTGCAATTTAGGAAGTAACACTCCAAAGGACGGTTTTCAAAAGCTTCTTCAAAAGATATAGTGTGGGGAATCCTCCTAACCATCTTCTCAAAAGCGAGCAACTTCTCCGCAGCAATATAGGGTTCATGAGATATCTAGGTGGTCGAGGGTATGGTACCTTAGGCTTGTAAACCCTTTCCTCAGTCATATGCGGCTTCTTCGCAATTTCTGGGTCGGTCTGCGAAGGGTGTCGATCGATACCAGATGAGTGTCGATCGATACTGGGCTTCTGCGTTGTTTCTTCAAGTTGGTGTCGATCGACACCCGTAGTGGTGTCGGTCGACACTGACGTATCAGGTTCAAAATCACCTCTTAAAGTGATTGCATTGACATGTTCATTATGTGCATGAACCATCTTTCCTTTGACAGTTGCTGAAGTCTGAGCTATTTGAGTTTCCAGCATTTTCTGATGAATGTCGAGAGCCTCGATTTTCCCATTCAGATCTGTGTACATGGCATCCATCTTCCCATTGAAGTCTACTGTCATCTTCTGCTGTCCCTCGAGAATCTGTTCGAGCATAGACTCGACCTTGCTTTCAGGAGTTTTGGGTGGGTGAGGTGGGTATTGATATCTTTGACTTTGAAATCCAGCACCACCAATGTAGTTAACACCTTTCACTTCATCCTCATCAGCAAAATGAACAGCTTTCTTCGTCTTACCCATCAGGAGATTGTGCACTGAATCCAGCTTGGCTTGAACCTCAGCAATCTGCGATCCATCCAAATTCCCAGTATGCTTTTTCCACTCAAAGTCTGCATTCTTGGTGCTATTGCTAGACGCCAAGTTCTCAATCAGCACATAAGCATCTTCGGGATATCTCGTGTTGAAATTTCCATTGCTCGCAGCATCTAAAGCCATCTAGTACCTCCAATCAATCCCTCTGAAGAATATACCCAGCAGCTGAACCTTAGTGAACCCGTGATGTGGACAATCTCTCTGATATGATCTGAATCTGATCCAAGCAGCCTTAAATGCCTCAGTCGCTCCTTGAGAAAATTGGGAGATCTTGTTCCTGAGCTCTTCGGATCTCGCATCATCATAGAAATTGTTCATGAACGCGTTCTTAGTCTCCTCCCAGGTAGTCAGTGATCCAGGAGGTAACTGCTTAAGCCAATAAGCTGCATCCCCACCAAGAGAGTATGGAAAGAGCTTACAGAGGAGGTAATCGTTGGACACTCCATTGTACTTCATGCTAGTGACCAAGTCCTCAAACCTCTCAATATGATCCATGGGGTGCTCATGAGGAAGACCATGAAAAAGGTGCTGACCCACAAGAGTGAAGTATGCAGGTTTCAGCTCAAAGTCATTCATCTGGAAAGCAGGTGGACAAATCGCTGATCGATTGACATAGAACTGATCAGGCCTGTTATACTCTCCAATTGTCCTACCACGATCAACCACAACATTCCCCACATTCACAACAGCTTGAGGGACAATGACGTTTCCATCTCCATCAAGTCGTTGCCCTCTCTCATTGTACAATTGACCCTCATGGTCTCTCAAAGCTCCAGCATCATCACGAACCAAAACCAATGGGTTGTTCATCTCTGCTGGCTTCTTTGCTTTCCTTTTTATGCGTTCCAAAAGTGCTAGTTCCTCGTTGGAAAGATTAACTAGCTGAGTGCTCTTGTTTCTTCTGGTTTCACGAAGAGGCATGCACCTGAAACACGAAAGTCAAGAACGTAAGTAACCGAAAAATGCGACGGGTATCGACCGATACCACTAGGGTGTCGATCGATACTCAACGATCCATGGGGTTTCTTAGTCGAAACTCTTAGCTAAAATCTAATGGTGAAATTGAGTCCCCGGCAACGGGGCCAAATTTGATATGCTCAAATTAATACCCTATAAGTACTAAAGCAGTTGTTGTAGTATATGTAGGGGTCGAACACAAGAACTCAAAAAAGTCACACAATAGATTATATAGACTCAAATTAAGTTAAACCAAACAATGTAATTAAATGTGAGTGCGTAAATTAAACAAGTTGTAAGTCAATTGGAAAGAAAATAGGCTCAGGGTATTACTCAGGAATTCAATAAATGTAGATAAACTAACTAACATGATTCAGATTTAGCGCGGTTCTTGAACTCAGGGTATTACTCAGGGTATTACTCAGGAACCCTGAACCTAACAAGGGATCTACTCAGACATAGTAATTGAAAAAATAAACATGGCTGAATAAATTACTGAATAAATAATAAAGATGAGAGTAACAATAGGGTTCGAAATCTTCTCTCGGATGAACAAAGTTTCAGACTTGTCTCCCTCAGAGAGCTCTCTCACATAAAACCAAAGTAAAATAAAGCGTAATAGCCAAAGTGGCTTAAAAACCTAACTTAAACTCCTAAAACACGTTTTGGGCTCAATTGTAAATAATAAAGTCTTCAGGGCAATTTTGCAATTTTTCAACTCTTCATAAAAGTCGCGACTCGTGTCTTGCTGCAGTGAGTATCGACCGATACTAGTCAGTATCGATCGATACTGAGGCTTCAAATCGGGTACTCAGCTACACGAATTTCTGCTTTGCTCCAAAATGCTCCAGAAAGCTCCAATATCTCCAATTATGCTCCAAACGTGCTAAAACCTATAAAAGACTCTAAAACACTACAAAATAGTAGAAAGACTCTATAAAACGGACTTATATCATGGCTTAAAAGGGGTAAAAACCATGATATATCAAACACTGGCAGAGAGTGTTGTATCAAATGAGGGTAATTAAGTGTTTCTTTTGATATGTATCTCTCTCTTGTTGTCTTAAGACGTTTCAAATGTTGTTGTCACCCGTTTTAACTTTTCATTATTTTGGAACTCTGTTTAATCTGCTGTGTTATCTCTCTGCGCTTTGTACGCTTTCTACGATTTGGCTCCTAACATTGCGTAATCGTGGAATGGGGAAAAAAATAATTAAGCTGCGGAATGATTTAAAATCTGCAGAATGAAAAAGGGAAAATCGCATTTTAAACCCTCAGAGTTGGAAAAGGTAGCACTTTAAACCTTGAGACTTTTGCACTAACACTTTAAACCATCAAAGTAAGGAAAGTAACACATCAAACCTTCAATGTGGCTACTTTGTTCGCGCTGCCATAAACCGTAACGGAATAGTGAACTCCGTTAATGGAAATGTTAACTCCGTTTAAGGAAACGTTAACTCCGTCGGATTCATTTAAAACATGTTTTTTTTTTATTATTTCTGAAATTAAAAAATAATAATAACAAACCGTAAGTTCAATAAAACAAAAGAAAGAGCTTGCGCCAACAAAAACAAAACAAAAGAAATCCCCAAATCGATTTAGGGTTCTTGAGAGAAAACCCAGAAAATCGAAGGAAGAAGAGAGCAATTCGAGGAACCCGAAGGGAGTTGAATGCATTGTAGTCGAAATGGGGTAAGGATGCTTTCTTCCTCCTTATGTTGTTCAATTTCTTCCTCAATGTTCGATTCGTGGGTTTTGGATTTGCGAGTTCTCTTCTGCGATTTGCGAGTTCTCTTCTGCGATTTCTGGGGGTTTCATCGAATTCCATAACAATTTCTAGGTTTCGGGTTTTGGGTTCGATTTATGGGTTTCGTGTTTCTTCTTTCTTCTGCGAGTTCTCTTGTGCGATTTCTCTGGGTTTCATCGAATTCCATAAGATACAGTTTAAATTATTTGCATAAAGTAAGATACTCTCTTTCACTCAAAATCTTCCACCTACTTAGCCACTTTTACGAGCTGTCTTCTCTTCATACTTCCTCGTCTTTCTGCCTGATCATTTCTTCTTCTTCATAACAAGCTTATCATAATGTTGTGTAGATTATCATACTTGAGATTGCATAAACAGTTCGGTGTGATTTTTTGCAGTTGGCTAACAATGGTAGTTCATCTACGAGTTCATACATGGATGGTGTTGTGTGCGAGTGTAATCGGCCAGCAAAAATTGTAAAAGCTTGGACTGATGCAAACCCTGGACGTAGGTTCTACAGCTGTCCATGACGTAAAATGGGTAACAGATACGAATCTTGCAACTTTTTCCGTTGGTTTGATGAAGAGAAACCACACGGATGGCAACATCTAGCATTGTTGGATGCAAGAGATGTCATTCGAGAGCAAAGAGAAGAGATTAGGAATTTGAAGGAACAAATGGCATTCATGGATGAGCTGAGGCAAACCCGTGAGGAATGTGAAGCACTTAAGGGGGAAGTGTTGATCCTTAAAGAGACGAGTACGGTACAATACCTAATATCTTTGGAGTAGAATCTCATGTCTTTTGAGTAGTATCTCAGGTCTTGTTGACATTTAGTCACTATGTTATTGTGTTGTAGTATATTAATTAAGTCACATTGTTCTTGTTATTTGAATCGTATCTACTACCTTTGTTGACATTGTTATTATCATTTAGAATTTCATGGTTATGAGTAGCGATTGATGTTTATGGTTAAAACAAAGAAGCTAAACCAGAAACAATAAAGTACGATAAAGTTGTTACATAACGTCTTTGGTAAACCAGAAACAATAAAGTACCATAAGTAAAACCAAAGAAGCATAAAAAACAGTGTTTAAGACACCAACAAACACACAAACATACTACTGCTGAGCATATTCTTGTGGCTGGTTTTCTGGAGGATGTGGGTTATTTTCAGACCTATCATAAATCCTGTCCCCAAAAACTTCAAAAGGCCGATCCGTGTAAGGACTCCAAAATGTTCCAATGCCGACTGGAATGTTACCAGTTTTCGTAATCTTCAGTGGCCGCCCTCTTGAAGCTTTCTTGGCATGTGGATTAACTTGATTTGATGAAAGTGAAGGTTCTGGAGCACTACAAGTGACTGGCGTTTGTGAGCTTCCTTCACCTGCTTGTTGGGAGGTTGTAGAAGAACTTGTGGCCTTTCTAGATTTTTTGGCTTGATGGGAGCTACTTCCAATGACTGTAGTCCTTCTAGATCTTTTGGCTTGCTGTGAGCTAAGTGGTGGCTTTGGATTACTCTGACACAGGAAAACCGAGTAGAAGACTAAGAAAAAAATAATGAAACATAAAGATATATGTTTTAAAAAAGACAAAACCAAAATGTACCTCAATCGGATGTTTACGAGGTCTGCCACGTCTGTTTTTAGGTCCCTCTACAACCACTGGTTCATTTTTGCAACTTGTCTTACTATGACCAGCTTGACGACAACGACTGCAATGCTGAATCCTTCCATGTCTTGTTGCTTTCCCTGGCTTTTCTAGATCTTCAAAAGGTTCCTTTATCCTCTCTCTGGTTTTGGGTCTACCTCTTGGCTTGCGAAACTCAGGTATAGCTATTGGAGGCTTATGTGTCTTCTTCCACAGTTTGTCACCGTTGACAGGTTTGATGTTTGCTTCATATGTCTTTTTCAATACACGAGTGTAGTAATAATCAGCAACATAACACACTGCATCATCTTGGTTATCATCTAGAACACACACAACATGCTTACATGGAATCCCTGTCATAAACATTCAAATAATTAGATATCTCCATAAGCATTTAATTCAATGGAAATAATAACTCCGTACCTGTAAGATCCCATTTTTGACAAGCACATTGGTGAGTGGACAAATTCACCGTATATCCACAGTCAAACTCATTCACCTCATACACACTCTTGCTGCTGCGTAATGTAGAACAATGTGCATTCTGAACTCTTGCTTTCTCCAACAAAATCATGGTTATTGGTGTAACAACAGTGTCACACTTATCTGCTTTTAGAGACCTTCTCGAAATTCTTCTCATAGCCTGTCTTCTTACATCCTCCAGCATGGTAAGCACAGGCTTTGATCTTGCCATCTTGATCGTCCTATTAAAAGCCTCTGATAAGTTGTTATGCACATCAGCACAATGTGAGTCAACACTGAAAAATGCCCGAGACCATCGATGTGGTTCTGTATCTAACAAAGCCTCATAAGCAGCAGGATCATATGACTCCAAAGACTTCATCTTCTCGTCATATTCACATTCAAGGTAGCTGTACGCTATTCCCCAAAACAAAGTCTTGTACTCTGATCTTGAAAAACCTTGCTTCTTCCAATTAGCATATATATGCCTAGCACACATACGATGCTCTGCATGTGGAAGTTCAGCCTCTATTGCAAGCACTAAACCCTACCATATTCAAAAAACACTCATAAGCAATTGGAAGCAGATCCGACATTGAGAGTATAAAACAGAGAATATTACCTTTTGCCTATCAGAAATGATAGTCAACTTGTCACCAGTCCCCAAGCCAAGGTCTACCTTAAGCTTCTTCACAAACCAACCCCAAGTGTCTTTGTTTTCTCCTCTAACTACTGCCCATGCAATAGGGTACATCCTATTATCAGCATCTCTACTAACAGCTGCAAGCAAATCTCCCTTCAACTCCCATTTGAGGAAGCATCCATCTAAACCAATTACCGGTCTACAACAACTCTTCCAAGTCTTACGAAATTCTTCAAAACATATGTAGAAGCAATCAAACATGTCTACGTCATTCACATTGACAATTGAGAGCTCAGTGGTGATACCTGGATGCGTTCGTATGAGTTCAGCCTCATAGTCCCATAGTTTACCAAATTGAGTATTTTGAGCTTCAAGGATAGCATCCAAAGCAATACGTCTTCCTCTATAGCATTTTGACATGGGAACCACAATATTATACCTGCCTTTTATTGCATCTTTGATCTCTGCTGCAGGCAAGCTGACGTTTCTTCTTATCTCTTCTCTAAATAACCCAGCAATGACACCTTATTTCAACATTGAAACACGGCTTGATTTCCTATGATTGTGACGCATTTGACAAACTTTCACCATCCATTTGTTAATTGGCTTCTCATAGGAACAAAACACTCTGAACTTATACTTATCACCACAACATATAACGGCTATCCTGTTTGCTTCTGACTTAGCCATCTTCACATCATATTGTGTCTTCAATGAATAACGCAATAACTGATCCTTAAACTCCACGCCGCTGTTAAACTTTTGAAATAACCATATGTATGGCTCTTTTTCCAAATCGCTATGAAACTGGTATTTCACTCTTGACTTTCTCCTTTTTGAGCGTTTCTGATTAAACCATTCTTCCCATTCCTCCTCAGATTCTACTGGTGTATCCGGGTAATTTGCATTCGCCTCTATAACACATTCTTCTTCACTTTCTTCTGCTTCTCTCGCAGCTGCGTCTTTTTCATCGCAATTTGTATATGCTTCTTTATCTGGTCTTGCAGTCAAGCCTTCCTCAAATAGTGACCTAAAACGATCATCATTACCACCATCACCAGCATCTAAAACAACTTCTTCTCCGTCATCAACCTGATTTCCATTCTCATTTCCATTTAAATCCGGAGCTACCACATTCTCATCTAAGTCAGCCTCAAACCCAGCCTCACCCTCGGTATCATATCCTTCATCAGCCACATGCTCATCATCATGTCTTTCATCCTCGGATTGCTCAGCTTCTTCATCTTCTTTTGGCCTCTCCACATCATCATCACTATCTGAGTTGTACTCTCCATCCTCACCACATTGAAGATCTTCACGTTGACTACTTGGAAGAAGATGAATTACTGCAACATCACTTGCATCTGAAACGTCATGTTCCACATGAATGTCAAGATCATGTGAACTTTGCCCTAACAAAACCAACGGAAAAATTTCTTCGTGAGTATCATCAAAGACATAGTTTACTGTCTTCATCTCTTTCCCCGTCTCTTTGTACCATATGAACCTAATCGGTGCCTTCAGCATCGCTTCAAGCTTGCAGAAGTCAGCAAACAGCTTCCATGTTATCTCCGAGACTTGAGAATACACGACGCCTAAACCCAACTCTCCATTGTAGTTGTAATCGTTGCCTTCCTTGTTCATAGATCCACCATAGTGAACTGTGAGTTTTACCGTCGAATTGTCACTGTAAAGTAAAAAATGCGAAACCTCAAATGTCAAATACGAGAAATCTCACAAAATTCGGATGAATGATATCTCAAAAGAATATATCAAATACATAAGATGAAAGAAGAAATACATAACAAGAAATCGCATAAGAGAACTCGAAGGATGAAACACGAAACTCGAAACCCCAGAAATCGAACCCAAAACCCGAAACCTAGAAATTGTTATGGAATTCGATGAAACCCAGAGAAATCGCACAAGAGAACTCGCAGAAGAAAGAAGAAACACGAAACCCAGAAATCGAACCCAAAACCCGAAACCTAGAAATTGTTATGGAATTCGATGAAACCCCCAGAAATCGCAGAAGAGAACTTGCAAATCGCAGAAGAGAACTCGCAAATCCAAAACCCACGAATCGAACATTGAGGAATAAATTGAACAACATAAGGAGGAAGAAAGCATCCTTACCCCATTTCGACTACAATGCATTCGACTCCCTTCGGGTTCCTCGAATTGCTCTCTTCTTCCTTCGATTTTCTGGGTTTTCTCTCAAGAACCCTAAATCGATTTGGGGATTTCTTTTGTTTTGTTTTTGTTGGCGCAAGCTCTTTCTTTTGTTTTATTGAACTTACGGTTTGTTATTATTATTTTTTAATTTCAGAAATAATAAAAAAAAAACACGTTTTAAATGAATCCGACGGAGTTAACGTTTCTGTAAACGGAGTTAACATTTCCGTTAACGGAGTTCACTATTCCGTTACGGTTTATGGCGGCACGAACAAAGTAGCCACATTGAAGGTTTAATGTGTTACTTTCCTTACTTTGATGGTTTAAAGTGTTAGTGCAAAAATCTCAAGGTTTAAAGTGCTACCTTTTCCAACTCTGAGGGTTTAAAATGCGATTTTCCCGAATGAAAAATTGCGTAATGGAATTTTTGTACGATTGGATAAGTTTTCCGGAATTGCGATACTCTATTACACCTCAATCGCTAGTCTACGGATCTAGTTGCAGAGTCACAGTAGCTTCTGCATCATATACTCATCGTTGAACCGGTTATTCAAAGACTTATGTTTTTGTTAAGAGCAGTGTCTGCGTTATCGAAGAAATATCGCAGAGACTCATCAGAAATCGCAGAGACTCATCAGAAATCGCAGAGACTCTCAACAGACTCAAACGTATGGGGTTTGATTGATTTCCGTTTTTCTGAACTCTGTCCTTCCATGTTTTATTTACCGTCTGTACAGTGATTATTGTTTCACAAAATATTCAAGTTTACAAAGAACCCTAATTAGTTACATACATAAGGAAATTTGAAATACATACGAAAACAACTAATTAGGAAAAAGAGATTGTGAGACTACCTGAAAATCGTAATATTCGATTAGTCCGAATATCAAAACAGAAGTGGACGAGAGAGTGGAATCGGTACCCTATTTATAAATGGGAATCGAGGAGAAACCGTCCACTTTGTATTAATTGTGACCAATGTACGTAATACATGTACTTTCACGATTTGTTTTTCCTAATACAGGAACGTAATAAATGTATATTTTGAAATAATTAATGTTAAAAATTAATCTATTTTTCATTTTAAATTGTCTGTTAAAACTATATTTGAAAATAATTAGTAGATTTAATTGTTTGTTTGGCAACATGTATAGTAGAGTTTAGGTAAAAATAGTTTACCCAAAATACGATTAATGAGTTATTTAAATAGATTAGTATTTCCAATGGTATTTCATGTAAATATCATGTAAACTAAAGGTTTATTATAACTTGTAAATTCCGTTGAGTCTCTGCGTTATCTCTGCGATAATGATGTTGAGTCTCTGCGTTAGCTCTGCGATATATAATATGTAAACCGCATACGCTGCATTTAGATCAGCCTTAATATGGCAGACGCAGACCTCTTTTCGCAGAGTAAAAACATTGGAATCCGTAAACGAACACTAATCTAATTATCATATCTAAAACCATGATTAATGTTTGGCGCGGTAGTTGTATGATTCGTTCCTGTATACCCTAATCTAATTATCATATCTAAAACAGTGATTAATGTTTGTAACTTTCAATTAATTTATTATAAATTTTAAATATTTACCGACAATAAGCCAAGTAGACCCTGATATTGTTTAAGGTGTTTGCAGACAGCCCGCAGGCATAAAGCAGAATTCGAACATGTGACGATTGAGTTTACACGTGGAAATGTGGAATTGTATCACTGGCGCCGAATATCTGACAAACCCAATTATACAATTTGTAAGGTTTTTCCATATTTCCGATTTTTGCGTGTGCAATTAGTAGCGTATCTAAAACCGTGATTTAGTGATTTTTACTGCGTCACATTGATAACACCATATTTTGCATGTTTTAATGTGTTTATTTCATTGACCTTATTCCCATTTTGTATAGTTTTTGGAATGTTTTCATACATTTGAGTCTTATTTTGTATTGTCTAGCATTTTAGATGTCCTAGGTTGTTTTGTGTCTTTTTGTGGCTTGCTGGAGTTTTTTAGGTACTTGGGAGTGATTTGGATCAAAGGAGATGCTTGGAGTTTGAATGAGAATATAAAAAAGAAGCAAATGGAGCATAAACGAGAGTTGATCGGTTTGCGGGATCTAAAAGATAAAATCGGATGAAGCCCTTTCGTTTGGAATTAGCTTGGGAGCTTTTCATGAAAGTTATACAAAATTGAGTTAACTTTCCAACGGAAATGGTTCCATGTCATTCTCATCAGAAGTCCAAGAAATCATAGCGATTTACTGATGACATGTCTTTACCGGAAAATGCAGTGGTAATCTGGAGCGGCTGAAAGATCGTGTCAAATGAAGGTCTTCCAGCGCCCAGTTTAATATGAAGTTGATATGCTCAAATTAATACCCTAAAAGGTACTGAAGCAGTGTTGCAGTATAGTTAGGGGTCGAACACAAGAATTCCAGATATCACTCAATAGATTATAAAGATTAGAATTAAGCTAAACCAATAGTTTGTAGACTAAAGCAATGCGTAAATTAAATGTGTTTTAAATCGATGGAAAGAAAGATAGGCTCAGGGTATTTCTCAGGAATTCAATGAATGCAGATAAACTAACTAACATGATTCAGTTTTAGCACGGTTCTTGAACTCAAATCACTAAAGTATAGCTAACCAACTCTCGTTGCGAAAACTATCTAAGTCTAAATCCTAGAATTCCAAATCTCTTTGCGAATCCTAAAGTCTAAACCAGCTTTTAGTTCAAGTTTGATTTGTTCACAAAACAACTAAACCAAATCTCTTTGCGAATAGTTATTTTGCTCAATCTAGGTTCTGTCAGGTAACTAATCGCACTCTCGTGCCTAACCAATTATCCTAAGATCTAAGTTCTAGGTGATCAGTCTAGAATTAGCTTTGAGAACAACCTAGACGAAGAACTAATTTATATGGTAAATCCTAATTATTCAATTAACCTAACATTCAGAGAAAACCCTTAAGAGAACCCTGAACCTAACAAGAGAACTACTCAGACATGATAATTGAGATAATAAACATGGCTGAAATAATACTCAAATAAATAATAAAAAGGAGAGTAACAAGAGGGTTCGAAATCTTCTCTCGGACGAACAGAATCTCACACTTGTCTCCCTCAGAAAGCTCTCTCACAAAACTCAGATCAATCAAGCGTAATCAAAAAACGTCCGTCCACAAAAGTGGCTCAAAATCCTAATTAATAACCTAAAACACGTTTTGGGGTTTATTGCAATTATTAAAGTCTTATGGGCAATTTTGCAATTCTTCAACTCTTCATAAAAGTCGCGACTTCTGTCTTGCTGCAATGAGTATCGACCGATACTAGGGTAGTGTCGATCGATACTGAGACTCTAAATCGGATATTCAGCTACACAAGTTTTTGTTTTGCTCCAAAATGCTCCAAAAAGCTCCAATATCTCCAATTATGCTCCAAACGTGCTAAAACCTGTAAAAGACTCTAAAAGACTCCAAAATAATAGAAAGACTCTATAAAACAGACTTATATCATGGCTTAAAAGGGGTAAAAACCATGATATATCAACTCCCCCAGACTTAGCCTTTGCTTGCCCTCAAGCAAATAGAAGACTAAATCAGAGAAAGAAGTTTGAAAACGCGGAGACTCACCTATTCATGAAACACTACAATGACCCTTTTCCCAAACATTTAAATGTCACCTAACCAGATCCAAATCTAACCACCATGTACTTCTCCGTAGACATTCGCAGCTTCCCCAGACTACACACATTATTTCGCAGCATCGTTCATTTAAACCCCTCATCGCCAGTTTCATCGCTGTGATTAATACCAAGAACCTTCTAGATTCTTTCCCATAACAAGGAAGCACCCAATTTCATACTTTTTGTATCACTTCTCTCCCCCAGACTTATTTCTTATCATATTTTCTTCTTTTTTTTTTTTTTTTTTTAGATTCGCATATACACATCAAGGTATGAGACGCGAGTATTGATGGTGTTTGCCACCGAATCCCCGGTTCTTCCCTCTCAATGTATCAAAGGATGTAGGCAAATAATGGCATCATAGGAAAATCCTAGCCTCGCTTCCAATCCTCTATGTGATCATCCCTCACCAAGTAGAATAATGGGAACGCTGGAAATTTTACTAGCCCTCTACTCAGAAGAAAATCATTTCATCTTTTATGCTCTTATTTATTAACTTATAATAGGGGAGAGAGATATGATTACTTTTAAACACATGGTTTCCTTTGTCAGATATGAATGAGGAATCAAGCTCTATGAATACTAACTACATCGATGAAGTGCAAAAATTTGGCTCAGGCTTTAAAGGAACTCTGCTGGAAACATGTGTGTCTTCTAGTTAACTGGCCAGCCTTTGGATTTTTCATTAGTCGATCTGTAGCTGATTCTGTAACAGTGAACACTCAGAAGCAAAATCAAAACAGCAGTTTCAAGGACACGATCATAATCTCCAACAAAATTTTGACTCAATAAAAACGACTGACTCTAAGAAAAACAAACACAATGTCAGCGACTACCTCCCCCAGACTTAAACAACACTGTCCACAGTGTTATCAAGCCTGAGTTTGGTGAGAGAAATCAAATGAACCAAGTGGAATGTGAAAATCGAAGAGGTTACCCGAGATGGTAATGAGTGTCGACCGACACTGCACTGGTATCGATCGATACCAGTACGTGGTCGACAGAATTCCTCTTGACAGCGATAATGGTGCCCAAAAATTATGTCAAACGATCCAAATGTGTTATGGTTAGCACTGTTAGATCACTCAAACACAAGTCAAAAGCAACAAAAATCATAGAAGCATAAGTTCCACAAAGTACACAATGATAAAAATGCTAACACAAGACCCAAAATAACAAAATTTCAAACGAAAAGAAACAGAAAAGGGAAAAGAAAAACAAACGTGAAACCAGATAATCAGAGGACTAATCCTCCTCAGTGGCGTCAGAGTCATCGCCAGCGGTGCCAGATGGTCTAGCCTGATGTGGTGATCGTGGTGAAACGGGGTGCTGAGACGCCATGCAGCTGCATCGAGAAATAGCACTCCAAATGGTCTAAAGACTCTCGACAACGTAGCGCTGGAACGGGTCCATCTCCATTGCGGGTGGCGTAGGAAAAGTAGGTGTAGGAACAGGTGCGTGGCGTGCGCGTGATCAACCCCCAGCAGGGCCAGAAGCAGGCGGACGGGCTATAGTAGCGGAGCCTCGACGTCGAGTGATCGGTGCAGGCTCCATATCAGCAGTGGCAAGCGCGAAGAGTAGCTGAGCAGGATCACCGCCAATGTCCGTCAGATCTGTGTTGGGGAGCTGAACCAGATAGTCCCCAGTAGAAGTGCTGAAAACCCAACGCCTATCCGGCTAGAGCCAGCGCAGGTGCTCCAGGTGCGCTAGGTCCATAAGCTCGCGGGATGTCACTATCGAGTAGCTAGTAGTACTGATCCCAAGGTGCAGAAATATGGGAGTGAGGAGACTGCCTACCGTCTCAGTCTTCAGGCGACCTGCTGTCCTAGAAGATTTGCCACGTCCGGTAAAAGGCTTCACCTTCAACGACTCCAAGTGGTGCGCAAAGACAGCACCTAAGTTGACCGCCAGGTCCATCTCAGGCCACTCATACGCCTCATCCTCAATAATGTCCCCGATCCCAATGGACAACACAATCAGCTCAGTCACCCTCATCTTGTTAGGCTCCATCTTGCACAACAAGGTGTTGCTCAAGATCCTAACAAGACAGCGCAGGACAGGATGGCGCACATCCATCTGTGTGGTAGTCTTGCAGTCGTAGACCCCGTGCCCGAAGTGAGACCATAATGCCTCAATATCCAAGAACCTGCGAGGAAGCTCACACCTCGAGAAATCTCTGTTAAACCCATAGATGTCGCATAGCTCCTGGAAAGAAATCCTGTGGCGCACACCGCGAATCAGGAACGTCAGCACACCCTGTTGTGCAGTCACTGGAGGCTCACCAGTGTAGTAGACGCGGACAGACGCGAGGAACTGGCGGACTAAGTCGGGGTATAAGTCATATTGCTGCGTAGGCATCGTCCCCAGTCCAATCTTCCTGATCAAACCATCAAGCTCTCTGTCAAAGCCCAGCTGTCTCATAGCATGCGTGTCCACAAATCGAGTGGGGTGCACATCAACCGCCTGCCAGGCGTTGTAGAAAATGGAGTCATAGTCGTCCCACTTGTCGGAAATAGGCATGTGCGTGCAAGCCCGGCTCTCTGTAATCTCCTTATCGGAGCCCTCGTAATCATCTCTCAAACGGATCCTGGCCTTCTCGCTGAGCTTAGGCCAAGGAGGCCTACATGTTGCGCTAGGAGCGACTGGGGAGGCAGGACGAGGTGGAGGTGGTGCAGGGATGTCGCGGAGGTAAGTATGGGAGAGAGTAATATCCTCCTGCGCACCGTTGATCCGCACCAAGTAACGGTCGTTGGTAAGGCAAGCCTTTACGACCCCTCTGTTCCAAGTTAGACCATCGAAGATCTTGACATGTTGGCCCAAACAGTACTCCGTCGGACGATCGCAGCCAGGTGGGTTAGAGCTCGAGGCATCATCGGCACGTGGCTTCTTGCGAGGTGGCATCTGCATCATTAACAAACGCGAAACACATCATAAATCCAACATCTCTCTCAAACACAACAATCTCGGACAAGGTAGAAGGTTAGCATCGACCGATACCAAGGTGGTATCGATCGATACTAAGACAAGTATCAAGCAGTCACGAAGAACACATAATCCGAAAATTTCAAAATTGCAAACCAAGAGTAATGAATCGTAAGGCAAGGTTCGACTAGGCCTAGAACACAATAATCAAGTGATAATCATCCAGCAAAACGAGTTCTAAGGGCCTAAAAGTCGAAAATCTAAACTTGGTGCATGGATTGAAAAGGTGAAAATTCGTGTTACATACCTAGTAGATTGTTATAGTGAATGAGAGAAAGAGATTGAGCACGAAAAACCGCACGGAATAGGCAAAAAAATCACTCAAAAGGGTTGGGAAACGAAGATTTGGTGATTTTTTGTGAAAAAGAGGTTGTGTCGGTCGATGGGAGTTGTGAGGCATAAGGGAAAAACCGTAGGGTTTATAAGGAAACTTACCTGGGCGGCGGGTATCGACCGATACTAGATAGTGTCGATCGATACTCGTAGCAAGTTGGTGTAACTCTGGCATATGGAGGGTATCGACCGACACTGGTAGGTGTCGATCGATACTGGTCGTCCGAATCTGTTTCACGTGACACAACGAAACACAAAACTAAAAACAAAAAGAAAGGAAAAGGATATGTACAGACTCACCAGTGGGTTGCCTCCCACCAAGCGCTTGTTTAACGTCATTAGCTTGACTGTACTGCCATTCAGGCAGCGGGTGCATCATCCAGAGGCATTAAGTGTCCGTCTGGGATCTCAGTTCTCCGTATGTAGTGTTTCACCCTCTGTCCATTGACAGTGAACTCCTCGCCAGAGGGATTACGCAGGACAAGTGCACCATGTGGTCTAACCTCCGTGACAGTGAAAGGACCTGACCAACGAGAACGCAATTTACCAAGAAACAAATGCAAACGAGAGTTGTACATAAGTACCTGATCATTGGGTTTGAAAATTCAGTCGATGATTTTCTTGTCGTGGTACGCCTTAGTCCTCTCCTTGTACAGCTTCGAGTTCTCATAGGCATGATGCCTAATCTCATCCAGCTCGTTCAGCTTGATCAATCGCTTCTCAGCAGCAGGCTTGATGTCAAAATTCAGCAACTTAGTAGCCCATGCTGCTTTATGCTCGATCTCCACAGGAAGGTGACATGCTTTCCCGTACAGCAAATGAAAAGGTGTAGTGCCCAACCCTGTAAGCCCACAGCGCATCGTCTAACTTCGCAGACCAATCCTTCCGAGAGGTTCCCACTATCTTCTCCAGAATCTCCTTGATTTGCCTGTTGGAGACCTCGACTTGCCCACTGGTCTGGGGGTGATAAGGATTAGCCACTCGATGATTCACTCCATGCTTCCTTAGTAACTTCTCAAAAACCCTGTTGATGAAATGACTGCCACCATCACTTATAACAATACGAGGCACGCCAAATCGTGGAAAGATGATGGTCTTAAACAGCTTAAGAACCACCGAAGAGTCGTTGGTTGGACTAGCAATTGCCTCCACCCACTTAGAGACATAATCCACTGCAACTAGGATGTACTGGTTCTTGTATGACGAAGGAAAAGGTCCCATAAAATCGATACCCCAGCAATCAAAAATCTCAACCTCAAGGATGAAATT